>JARVZY010001612.1:0-13150 GCA_030686995.1 Artemisia argyi | reverse complement strand
TAATTGACTAGTTTATTACAATTGCGTGGATGACGGGTTATATTCCTTAATACCATTAGTGGGGCCGTGTATGATCTTCCCCAACTCTATAAGCTTCTACCTCTACCTATTTCGAGCCGACAACTAGCTCCTAACATGGCATCCTTATTAGTCACACATGCATTAAATACAACCATTAAAATCGTTGTACAAATCTGATTCATGTTTCTTAAGATGTTCAAGCAAGTTAGCAATTGGAGATTAGCCAGTTTTCTTAAGCCTAACATCGAAATCATTCATCTACAACAATTAATAACAGACAATCAACCAATAATTAACAGCTAGTGTTAATACAAATAATGACAAAAACGTTATTCACATTATTCGGTCTTCTCGTGTTTTGGTAATCACAAAATATAAAGACATGTTACGTAAAGTTACGGTTTATAAGTTTTTAATCGAGGAAATCTCGTTACTTTATACCGTCATTAGTTAAGTTATCAAAGAGTTTTATTTTCACCTAAACTTATATTTTTAAGTTTGAAAAAACATTTTCACAAAAGTATTTTTGTGTGTTTAAAGAAATGTTTTATTAAGAAAATAAATTCAAATTCAAACATTACAAAAACTAGTTTTCCCTCCAACCTTCACCAGATAGTTTTTCACCACGTCTGGACAAAAATGGGAGCATTTTTCGGGGCGGTCCCGTAAAGGGGTCGACGGTCCCTTAGTGATAAAGGACCGTCGCCTGTTTATGGGACCGTCTGCTTCTTTGTGTCAACTATAAATAATGGAATGTTCTCTTTCAAAACAAGACTTTTCACACACACAAAACTTTTTGGTCTTTGTTCCTTTTATTCTTTGATCACTATAACATGTCGGCATATGTTTATAAGTGATTTCCTCTTCCGTCAAGTGGAAGAGAAGAACTCTCGACAACTATGAAGATTCGAGATGTTATACGTGTCCACACACAAACGTAACATGTGTTATTTGATAGGATTCATATCATGTCATTGTTTTCTGACTTGTGTGTGAGTCAAGGATGGGGTATAAACTTGGATGGTGATGTAGTTCCAAGTATTGTATTTGTGTGAGCTTGGATGGTGATGTAGTTCCTAGAAGTCTTGTAACTAGATTATTTCATGTATTTGTTGTGAGGAGAGTGATGTCCTAAAGTGTAGGTTACGATTTGTTGAGTCATTATGTAAAGACTTGGATCGGGGATGATCAAGTGTGATAAATGTGTAAAGACTTGATTCGGGTGAAGAATCAAGTGTGTTGTGTGTGTGAAGGCTTGGTTCGGGTGAAGAACCAAGTATCTCTAACAAATGAAGATTTGGATCGCGTGAAGATTCAAGATGGACAAGAGTGCTTGTTCGTGTGGCCACGTGGGCCTTTGGAATAGATTGGTTCTAGCTATGATTAGTACTCGACATTTTGCTTAGTGTCATTAAACCTTGTGTAAGCATGTGTACGGATTGCTACACCTGAAGGAGTGTGTTGATATAGTGATTGATAACCCTCGAGTGTGGTACTCGGGGAGTGGAGTAGGACGGAGACTGAGCTTCGTGCCGAACCACTATAAATCGTCGCGTCTCTTAGTTGTGCTCTTTCTTTACTCTTCACTTTACTTGTTTATTTATGTTTGCTAGTAACTAAATTGATATCACATAACTAGTAACATTCAACATGTTTGTTAATGAAAAATAACCGGACCTAAAATGGCGAAACGATTTAGAAAATTAAAAAGAAGCGGTGAAACTATTCAACCCCCCTTCTAGTTTCTATAATTGGTGTCAGAGCTTCATTTATCAAGATATTTAAAGTATACTGTACTTTAAAACATGAATCGATCTATGGAATTAATATGATATCTAGAAGGGAGTTACTTGAATGAGCCAACATTTTTTCGGAAATGAAAATTTTGTCATTTGCAAAAATGAATTTGAAAGTTATGTGAAATCAATAGATCATAATCTTTGGCATGTCATTTCTATTGATGATGTATAATCAATAATAGGAAGTCTTACTAATAAATTTTTCATAAATAACTTGTGTGAAATATTTAAAGAAAAAGTGTTGATTTATGAATCTTTGCCGAAAAATTAGTTTGATAAAACAATTTTATGTCAAATTGCAAATGGCATTTGGTAAAATAGTTTTAACATTCGTCAAGGAAATTTTCAAGCCAAAGATGATGAAAATATGATATTTGTAAGACACTTAGTTTAAGTGAAATCATACACTACTAGTTTGAATATTTTCTTTGTAGGTAATGTGGCCGACAAGAATTTCTTGAGCAACTTTGTTGGTGTATCAATCTACTTGTTTTGATGTAATAACTATTAAGAAGATAATGTGCGGTTTTATGTGCAATGTGGATTGCAAGCTAAGAAGACAATTCGCGCCTTAAGCATGTTGACAACCTAACGGTCATCTTACTAAGCCGATTGCATTGCTAATCTTATGGACTAATTGCCAAGTGAATATCATCTAGTCTTGCATCATCAACAACACATGTTTTTGGTTATGTGCTAATAAGGATTGCTAAAGGCCAAGGTAAGTCTTCTTACCAATCTTGACCACTATGTTTGTTCTCATCCCTAAATTTTATTCTCTCTTTTCTTTTGTTTCGACTCAAAATCCACTCTTTAATCAAGCGTATTGTGCCTTTCATTCTTCTTGTGTCTCAATTCCACTCCATACCCATTCCTTAGCCTACTCGTGCGTATTGAGTCATTTTCGTGTCCTAAAATTCAAAGTGTTATGTTCTAAAACCAAAGGCTTTTCATAAAGACCAAAACACTAAAAACCGTCCAGAAACCAAATGCTACTGGCAACAGTCCCCGTGTGATTGGCAGTCCCTAATTGATAAAGGATCGTCTGTGACTTTTTGTGCTAAACACATCTCTCATTCTATAAATACCTGTAAAACATATCAACACTTATTTTGACTGATGTGCTGCTAAGAAACATGATCAAGCTTTCACCCATTGCATTAAGATTTTAATCTAAGGCTTCAAGCACATAATCTTCAACTACTCCTACATATTTATCATCAATTGTAAGTCAAACTCATCTAATTCTTTCTTTAAGATAAACAATTAGAAGTTATTATAAAATTAAAATTGGGGATCTTAAACAACTTTTCCAAATGAAGTACAATTGTAATCTAAACCCAATAATAGATCTATAGTGACAGTATTTAATAAAATCATAAGTTAATTGTAATGCTTTCTTGTATACAAGATACAAATATGATATATATACACACTACATTATAAAGCATTTGGGACATTCTTAAAATGGAAGGCTTAAAAAATTAAGATTCAACACTTGCTTATAATGGCAAATTTTAATAAGTACATATTTAATAGCATTGGTTGCAACACTTTAAAGCAATTTTTTTTAAACATGTCTTTAAAAAAATAAAAAATAAATACAAACTAAATTAATAAAAGAAAAAAAACGTCTATATCAATAATTACATAATTAATTAATGTTATTTTTAAAATACCCCTAACATGAAAAATACTTGTTATTATACATATTGTACAAACTAATAAAACACACAGAGTTTCATACAATGTACATGTGGTTTCTAAAAACAGACCGGACCTACGTGTTCAACCGGAAACCAGAGTCACCACCGGTTCGGATAACCCATAAAAGCCGTTCGAAAATGATATTATTATATCAATAGAGTTTCAAAATGCATAATAAATCACAATGTTCAAAAATAATCATTAAATCGCAAAAGCGCCTCGAGAACCAACATATACACATTTTAGAATTTTTTTGATAAAACTTAACGTAAAAACTAAAAACTTTGTTTTATAAAAATCAGACCATTTTTTCAAAGCGAAGGATATAAAGGTGCAAAGTGATAATTGTTTATTTACATGATTCTACACATTTGCACATATCTATACTACATTATAAAGCATTTGGGACATTCTTAAAATGAAAGGCTTAAAAAATTAAGATTCAACACTTGCTTATAATGGCAAATTTTAATAAGTACATATTTAATAGCATTGGTTGCAACACTTTAAGGAACTTTTTTTAAACATGTTTTTAAAAAAATAAAAAATAAATACAAAGTAATTTAATAAAAGAAAAAAAAACGTCTATAACAATAATTACATAATTAATGTTATTTTTAAAATACCCTTAACATGAAAAATACTATACATATTGTACAAACTAATAAAACACACAGAGTTTCATACAATGTACATATGGTTTTTAAAAACGGACCGGACCAACGTGTTCAACCAGAAACCGGAGTCACCACCGGTTCGGCTAACCCATAAAAGCCGTTCGAAAATGATATTATTAAATCAATAGAGTTTCAAAATGCATACTAAATCACAATGTTCAAAAATAATCATTAAATCGCAAAAGTGCCTCGAGAACCAACATATACACATTTTATAATTTTTTTGATAAAACTTAACGTAAAAATTAAAAACTTAGTTTTATAAAAATCGGACCATTTTTTCAAAGCAAATGATGCAAAGGGGCAAAGTGCTAATTATATATCTTATATTTATTATATATATATTTGTATAATAATAATAACTATACTATTTAAAGTAACCCACATGACTTTTTGAATATTTAGTTTTTCTTTATCTTTATAACTACTCTTTGGTTGTATCATTCATCTATGTGGGACAAATATAACAAACATTTTTTAGAGAACTAAATTTTCTTAGTATAATGTCAGTGATTTTTAAATTTCGCTATGGAGTTATTATTCAATGATAATTTTCGAATACGGGCCATTGAAAACTACATTAACATCATACCTTTACCAGCTACTAACTTAGTACCGTCACAACATCACGTGGATAATCTACTGTTTTTATATGAAAAATATTGTTATTGCATAAAATTATTGAAAACTAAAATTGTCGTCATCTGTATGTCTATTGTATCGTAAAATATAAAACTAAAATAAATGTTCTTTGAATACTGTTTTTGCATGGTACTCGCCGCTGCAACGCGCGGGGTACCCTGCTAGTATATATATATATATATATATATATATATATATATATATATATATATATATATATATATATATATATATATATATATATGTATGTACTTTACATTCGTTAATACATGTCAAAAACATTTGTTCTATGTGAAAATCAAAACAAATTCTAAGTAAGGTAAAACTCTAACAATAATCTTGTGATTCTTTCTTTCATAGGAAACATAATGTCACACATATATGATTTTGATCATCTCAACACCGATTCTTATACTCCTTGAATTTTTCTTGAACCAACCACTCCAGGAAGTCATATTCGTCCCTATGTGAATGTTCAGACTCGTCGCTTTCATGAGGGATGAATCGTTGATCCCTCCTTAGCCTATCGCATAGATATTAATACTACCTTTCGCGCTATAGGATTCTATTGCTTGCTTCACATCAATAAGAAAATTTGTCCCTGCTTTGTGTTAGAATTCTTTCGACAAGTTGAACTCGTACGTAACGAGGATCATTCTTTGTCACTTTGGTTTTGGATTAGAAACTTCAAATTTGTCGTTACTCTTGATCAATTTGCTCAACTCCTTCGTATTCCCAATCATGGGCAATGTTCCTACTCTGAAGATTGGTGTCTCGAATCACTTTTCAACTATAGGGAAGAAAATAGTCCCTATCGCTCCTACATACCTCGCCCCTGTGAAATTACCAAACTCCTTCGCACCAATAGGAACTTTCCTTACCTCGATCAAACAAAAATTCATATGATAGAGGTTCGTGATGAACTGATTCCTTGGGCTATCATCCTAAAAGAGAACACTCTTGGTCTCCAATGGATTCGTGAGCAACTTCCGGCGTGCTGTGCTCACATGATGTACTCTCTCCACACCGAACAACCATATAATCTTGCCTATCACTTCGCTAAGCGAATTGTACATCTCAAGGGGAATCAAACCAAATTGATACCTTATAGGATGTTCCTTACTCGTCTCTATTACTACATGATGAACTTTCATCCCTATCTCCGTGGTCCTCATTACTCTCTCTTTGATCCTGTCATAGAACCCATCAGTGATCTCCATATCTCCTCTATCTTTATCTCCTCAGCATCTGTTGACTATGACATCTATTATGATCCCACACTCGAGATTGACGAACAAGCTAGAGTCAAGAAAGTCTTGCAACAAGAACCTGTCACAAACAACATTAACAAGGATGTACCATGATGATTTATTATAAAGCACCTAATTGCTATGATACCTATGTATTCGTATCATTATGATTTGATAATTCTGGATTGCTGATACTCATGTTTGCTTATTGAAACCTGACTTTTATTTGCATGATTATGTGGCACTATTCTCTTACAATTCAGTCATGCTATTGTTCTGAATGAGTGTTGTTATATACAGGTTGCAGAAATGAGAAACTGGGCAAAATTCTGTAAACCCACTGTCGACGGTCCCTTACTGATCCGGCGGTCCTCTAAAAATAAGGGACCGTCCCATGTTTAAATGACCGTCCTTATTATGGGATCACGGATTTTTGCACTATTTTCTTCATTCTTGCAATCCTAAACCTATTGCATGATTATCACCACCTTACCATGTTTAGATAAACATTTCTAAGTGCTTAAAAACTCCTAATGCATGCTTTGCCCAAATCACAACCATGCTTGATTATTTAAGCCTTTCTCATCATCCTCAACCTCGTCACAATCATCTTTCAAATCAACTTCATCATCTACAATGGCCTCATCTTCCACCTCCTTGCCAACAACAAACAAAGAACCCACAACACAACAATCAAACAAAAGGCCTAAGCTTAAAATCATTCGACCTCAAACTAATTTCATTGACCTCACACTCTATGACACCACTCCATCTCCTAAGTCACCACCAACATCACCTCAGGCACCAAGTGCACCACTCAAAATACCATCCACCAATGGAACATATCAATCCTCTTCAAAAACATCCTCTAGCTCAAAGACAACCACATCACCTTTCTCATCATTTGTCAAAAAATTGTCACCCCTGCTCACCCAATCTAGTTCGGGTGCTTACATTCCATTCGTAAGTAATCAACTATAATCTTCTACTCATTATATCTCATCTCCAAGAAACCAACATCCTCCTCCAACAAACTCATCTAATCATACCACCACATCACCAAATGGGGCTTTGGAGAACAATCCTCTCACTCCACCATCATCTCCAAATCTTAGTAATCCCGTTCCCAACTATTTTGCTAACAACCACACTATGGGGTGTGCTTGTTGTTACCAAAACTTTCATCTCATTCACTCTCTTCGAGATGAACTTCATATCATGTTTGGTAACATTGAGTATCTCATTGCTCAACAAAATGTGCAACCAACTCCTCTTGCTTCCATGCCATCATCGACAACTCTTTCGGCTCCACTTTCATCCTCTCCATCATCCACTCCACCCTCAGACTAGATATTCTCAAAAATCTAGTCACGAATAATCAAGTGGAAGTTGTGCTTTGGACCAAACATGCAATGGGAGTTAACTTGTTGTAATAGTTTATGAATTGTGATGTTGTTTCTATGATATGTTTGTTATGAAATTTCTTTATGGTTGTCATTGTATGTCTCCTTTGGATGAAATGAATGAATGATTATGTTTTAGATGTGAAAATGTGTTGTGATATTAGTCATGGTTAAACATGAAAATGGACTAAAAATTTCCAACCTTGAAAATGGGAAGTTACTTAAATCACAACATACCTGGAAATTTGGAAGCCTACTGCCGACGGTCCTTTAAATGGACTGACGGTCCCCTAATCAATGGGACTGTCTCCCTATTTAAGGGACCGTCCCCAATAGTGCTCAGAATTAAAATTCCATTATGTGTTTTTCTATCTGATTCCTGCACTACATAATTCATTTCACATCCATATCATATTCTATATATGCATGCATGTTCTTTGTTCTAACTCTATTTTGTAGCACATCACTATAGTTCGATTCCCCGGTGCCCTCATTAAGGGGGAGTACTTAGCTAGGGGGAGCTTGTATTTCGTTGATCATTTCAAAGATTATCTTTCAAGGGTGCTCGTGTCTTCTCTCCTCAACAACCATCACACACCTTTTTGATTCTACGAAAAAGGGGAGAAGTAACTGGAAAACTCATTAAAAATTTATCAACGCATAATTTTACTTAAAATGAGTTTATATTTTGTAATTATCAAAAAGGGGAGATTGTTAATAAAAATAATGTCAAAAACGTTATTCACATTATTCGGTCTTCTCGTGTTTTGATAATCACAAAATATGAAGTCATGTTACGTAAAGTTACGGTTTATAAGTTTTTAATTGAGGAAAACTCGTTACTTCTACGTAGCTGCTTCAACATCACTTCAAGTGTGAACAAACTTTATACCATCATTCGTTAAGTGATCAAAGACTTTTATTTTCACCGAAACTTACATTTTTAAGTTTGACAAAACATTTTCAAAAATAAATTCAAATTCAAACATTACAACCGCTAGTTTTCCCTCCAACATTCACCAGATAGTTTTTCACCACGTCTGGACAAAAATGGGAGAGTTTGTCGAGGCGGTCCCATAAAGGGGTCGACGGTCCCTTAGTGATAAAGGACCGTCGCCTATTTAAGGGACCATCTACTCCTTTGTGTCGACTATAGATACTGGACGGTTCTCTTTCAAAACAAGACTTTTCACACACACAAAACTTTCTGGTCTTTGTTCCTTTTATTCTTTGATCACTATAACATGTCGGTATATGTTTATAACTTATTTCCTCTTCCGTCAAGTGCAAGAGAAGAACTCTCGACAACTATGAAGATTTGAGATGTTATAGGTGTCCACACACAAACGTAACATGTGTTACGTGATAGGATTCATATCATGTCATTGTTTTCTGACTTGTGTGTGAGTCGAGGATAGGGTATAAACTTGAATGGTGATGTAGTTCCAAGTATTGTATTTGTGTGAGCTTGGATGGTGATGTAGTTCCAAGAAGTCTTGTAACTAGATTAGTTCATGTATTTGTTGTGAGGAGAGTGATTTCCTAAAGTGTAGGTTAGGATTTGTTGAGTCATTATGTAAAGACTTGGATCGGGGATGATCAAGTGTGATAAATGTGTAAAGACTTGATTCGGGTGAAGAATCAAGTGTGTCGGATGTGTGAAGGCTTGGTTCGGGTGAAGAACCCAGTATGTCTAACAAATGAAGATTTGGATCGGGTGAAGATTCAAGATGGACAAGGGTGCTTGTTCGTGTGGCCACGTGGGCCTTTGGAATAGATTTCTTCTAGCTATGATTAGAACTCGACATTATGCTTAGTGTCATTAAGCCTTGTATAAGCATGTGTACGGATTGCTCCGCCTGAAGGAGTGTGTTGATATAGTGATTGATAACTCTCGAGTGTGGTTGAATCCTCCCAAACCAACCAGTCAACCGGGTGCAGTTAATAGGCCCACCTGGGAGAAAAAGTCAAGTGTTTTAAAATCCGTGGAAGTACAGGGAAATCCCTTGATGGATCTAAACACCTTGATCTGTGTTAGAATGATACTTTGAGTTATATCACTAAGTATACGGAATCTGCTTAGTAATACTTAGAAGTTTGATTGTGAATGAAACAGTTGTATATGAATGAGAATAATGTATGTATCAAACGGTTAGCTCCAATATTATTAATAATAATAATACGAGTGATCTTTGTATCACTAGGGTTACAACCTTGAAGCTCTAAGAAAAACGTATATCTAACCTTAACCTAGGACCTCCTTTTATAGCACAAGGAGTCCTCTTCTACAAGATACGTATAATGATAATAGAATAAGATATACACAAGATCTATTCTATATTTATCTTTACAAGTTTCCTAATAGTTATCCTAACAGCAGTGGTAATAATATGTACTAGCAGTGGTAATGAGTTTCCACTGCTAGTGCATTCTTCAGCAGTTGTAATCTTCATACTTAGCCATGGTAAATGTTAATATAATTCCCAACAATCCTCCCCTAAACTTATGATTAACATGTAAATCAATAAGTTTCTTCAAGTAGTCAGTCAGATTCCTGCTCTCAATGGATATTCCTTCTCAGCTAACATAAACACATCAACTCCATCTTGAGTAGAAACATGATGTACAACACTTGAATCAAAAAATTACCACAGAGTATTCATATTGTGAGCTTCAAATCTCCAATACCTGTCACTTGGGTCAGGTTTATATAATCTTCTAAAGTGAACCCACAACTCTTGAGCTTTGACATCAACAACTTCATCTTTCTTGGACTGATCTTGAATAATCCTCCACAAAGTATCCAAATCTTCTCTATCACAAGATCTAACAACATCTTCAAAATCTCTGCAAATACTTGTGACATTACCAGTTCTGATAATCTTCGATGCTACACCAAAATCATCAGAATAGATTTCCCAACCAAATACTGGATATATTCTTTGTAAAGGTTCTATATTAAGCACATCAGTTTCAATAAACACCATATTTGTAACTTGTTCTTCAGTCAACTTGGTGACACCTTCTTTTGCTTGAGATGACTCCTGAGTCTTTAATTTCTTAGCATCATTGGATTCAAGACTCACTCCTGACCTTTTTGACTTCGTAAATGTAGGTTCTTTATCCATAGGGATGAAATGACTATCCTGCTTTTTAACCCTGTAATAAATTCCTTCAATCTGATCATGTGTCATTCCTTTAAATTGTGCCATCTTCCAATTTCCAACATGACAACAATAGGACTTCATTTCAGCAATAACTTGTGTCTTTGTAGGTTGTCTTGGTTTCTTTTGACCCTTTCTTACTGTGCCAATGATGTCATCAAGAGCCTGTTGATTCTTCATCTGAATGAAGTCCTTCAATTGAGCAGACCTTTGATCTTCATTTAGAGTTGTATTAGCAAAGAGTTCAATTGCCTTCTTCCTAATCACTGGATCATTTGCAATCATGAACTCAATTTCTTCTTCTGTAGGCACATAAGTGAACATTGGAGGTTTCTCATGTACTATGGTTGGTGAAACAATAGAAAGTGGTTCTTCAATCATTGTTTCTAGTTTATCCAACCTCTTAGGTTCTATGAAACTTGCAATCTCTTCCTCCTCTTGCTTTTTCTTCATTTCAATTTCAGATGCTTCTAATTTCGTTGCAATTCTGCATCATAATCTATCTAAGCTTGTTCTTTCTTTGAAATCTTCTTTGATTGTAACTCAGATGTTTCATCAACAACATGAACTTTTCCTTTTTCCAATCTTTTTCTTTGAAATTCTGCATCAGCAACATCCACTACATCTGTATCTGTTTCCACTGTGACTTTATGAGTTTCAACCACTTCAGCAAAAATCTCTTTAGATCCCACAACTTCATCTTCCTTTTTTGAACATTATCAAAATCATCTAATTCAGCAAACTCTTGTTCAAAATTTAGTCTCCTCCCCTTAGACTGTGCTTCAGTTCTAATCCTCCCCTGTTTGGGAGAATTCCCCAAATCTTCACTAAAGTAGGCTGAGTCATCATCATGATGAGGTGGAGTGGAAGATCTATGCTTCTCTAGGCTTTCAACTTCATCCTGTAACCTTTTAATCTCTGCCTTCATTTGATTAAGCTCCGTGGCATGTTGTTGCTTAGTCATTGCCAGATCTTTCTCCAGAGCTGTAACCTGTTTGACTAACTTGGTACATAATTCCATCAATTAATTTGGTTGCACACTGCCCTCAACACTTCCAACTGTGTGACCTATTGGGAGAGGTGAATCATAGGGCATTGATTCAGGCTCTTGTCTAGTTGGACTAGGAGGAAGCCTTGAACCACCACTGCTTGTTCCTAAACCAAAAGGTTCAGCAACATGCAATGTTGAGATGAGAGGAGTTGGCTGTTTTTGCCTCCTCTCATATGTGTGAGTTAGTGCAGGGGTATGTTGAATAGGTGGAACTACAATAGTGGGTGTGTGATGGGATGCAACTGGGATGGTTGTATCTTCACCCTGTACCTGTGAAATCTTTGAAAGCATTTCAGGAAAAAGTGGTTAACCTCCCCATTCCAAAGTTCTGAAGCCTTACACATATTTTGAAAAACTTTTGGCTTAAGACAGGGGGTTTGATAATTTCTTTTGTGGGTTTGCAGTTGAAATTCATTTAACACTGCTTGCACAAACCTTGGATACATCAAAAATTTATATGAACTCTTTACATTGCCTTTCATATTATTGAAAAGAAACTTTGAAAAATTGAAAGTCCTATAAGTAGCCAAGCAAACCAAAGGAAAAGCCATGGTTGATGCAAATTGCTCATAAGAGGTTTTCTTAGGACTTAGGCAATGTAAAAGAGTCTGTATTAAAAATCCCCAATGGGGACAAAAACATCCTTTTCTGAAAGTAACTTTTTGATCAAATGTATCATACCCCATAGAAGCAATATTTTTGAAAATATCTGAATTGGGTAATGTGATGTTACCCCATCCACTGTGGCTCTAAGAGCTTCCACAGTTTCTTGTGTGTCTCCTTGTTCAATAGTTATGGACTCCACAGTGTTACAGAACTGTTTGATATGAGAAACAAAGATTGTGGGATTAACAGTTAAAGCATACCTTATATGGGTTGTATTGAGAAAATCCACAATCTGATGGAAAACAGGGCCACTCTTTTCGTTTGACTTTTGCAAATAGGCCACTTGGTTGTGCTCCTCAGCAAAGTTTAGAATCGCCATAATTTTGTGACAGAAAGATAAAAGTGTTAGTAATCGAGAATAAGAATCAAGCCGTATGATGATTAATTTATACTAATAGGGTTTGAGGAGTATGCGTAATGTGAATTATCTTAAGAAAGAATTTATCTTTGGAAAAAGAATAAATTAAAATTGGTAAGTGGATAATTCACAAAAAGTTACCCTATTAATAAGGAAACACGGTTATTTTACAACGGCTAGTTAAAAATAAGATTACTGACACAACAGTTGTAACGGCTAGTTCACCAGTGGTAAAAATTACGCTTGGAGTGGTAACTTGTGAACTAGTAGTGGTAAATTTTCACAAAATATCAAAGAGCAGTGGTAAGTAAAACATGTAAAATTAGCTGATCTAATCATATTTTTTAGCAAACTATCAGCTATAAACGGATTTGATATGTCTTTACCATCAGCCGTTTGCTAAGGACTAGCC
>JARVZY010000216.1:0-145115 GCA_030686995.1 Artemisia argyi | reverse complement strand
TCGTTGGATCGCCCTATACCGTTTCGACTCCTCTTAACGTAAGTTTATCGATTAAAAGTTTTCCAAAACGCAAGTGATACAAAGGCAAGTTTTGATCTTTTGTTTGGGAACTTATTATGGTCACACCCCCAGTTGGTAGGTGTTCTGCCTTGGTTTGCGGTGGTAAGATTTTAATGTTGATATTATTAAACAAGGAAACGGAAAAATCTTTTTGTGTTTTTCTTATCTTATATAGATATAATACATATATAGAAACAAAAGAAAAATATTTTTGGTTTTTTATAAGTTTTATGAAAGCGTAACTTCTTGCGAAGGTTCTACAAGACTAATCGTCTAAACCTTATCGAGACTTTCGACACACAGCCTCCTTGGAAGCGGCGCCATTTGATTCGTTGTGTTTTGGTGTGCAAAAACAATTTATCAATATATCAACAAACGTGAGGTCTAAGTTATCGTGAGACAACTAGACGTAGAGAAATACGAGTAAACCTTTTAGGAAAAAGATTACCTCGCAAAACTCGTGAAAGTGATATTAAATTGTGAGACCGAGAAGTGATTTCCCGGATCGTACCCCAACGAGGTGTGAATGGAAAGCTTCGTGAAAAGACCGAGATTAAAATCTTGTATGTTTTATTGGAAAAGGTTATTTGGTTTTGTGATACGTTAAATTAACGAGAATTAACAATTAACGAACGAAAATAAAATAAACGTAACCTAAATGGGAAATATAAACAAGGAATGAAAATTAAAACTTAAAAACTACCTAAGATACTACGGGAAACATAGTTTAGGTATCGAGAATCCTAAAACGTAATCTAATTTTAAAACGCGAGTGCGCAAAATAAAACTTGAATTTAATACTACACTAACCCTACGGGGATGATATTAATTTTCCTACATACTAGATGACAGAAGAGATTTTTAGTAAAAAGAAAATTATTTTTTTTTGCTTTTTTAATTAATTATTATGATTTAAAAACAATTTAAACTAGATTAAATTATTAAAAATTCCAAAACTAATTTTAAAAATCTAGAAATTTTTTGGAAATTAGATAATACTAATTCTAAGCTAGGAAAAATAAAAAGAAGAAATAAGCAGTTAATAATAAGCAGAAAATAAGCATATTTAAGACAGATCTAATTAATAAGCAAATAGACAAAAGCATATTAAATATAAAACAAATGAGAAATGAAACTGAAAGGATAGATAGCACAGTTGGTTAAGGGAGTGATGTTTGTGTGTCTGTTGAGCCAGAGGGTCAGGGGTTCGAATCCCTTATGCCACACTTTTTTGCATTATTATTATTTTTATTTCTTTTTCTTTTTGGCAAACTATTTTAATAACAAAACTAAACATATTTTTGTGAATGAACCTCTATTGAGAAGCTTATTGAACAGCCTATTAAACGACAAGGATGCAACAGTTGAGGTTTTCCTTTTGAGTTCAAGTGAGCTTTTAAATTTTAACAACAAATCAACTCCTCAACTGAGCAAGAACCAAGAACAAGTAAACATTATTTAGGCACTAAAAATTAACTAAATATAGCTACAACAAGGCAAGATCAAACAGTAAATAAATCAAACAAGCTCAGATGTATACTGATGTGCACCAACAGAAACTGGTTAATTTTGGTCAAATAGGAGGGTCAAGTAAAACTACCCAACAAACTTGTGCGTACAAACAGTAGGTGGATCTGACTCAACAGCCTAGTAGGCTCCACAAAGCAACAAAAATTAAATCCTAAGCTCAAGAAATGAGCAAGTTATGGGGTAATGAAAAAGGGGTCAGACAAGGGTGCTGGGTAAAAAGTGACTAACGGGGGGACTTTAGAGATCAAATAAGCTAAAAGAAAAATTTAGAAAAAATAAAATAAAAATATCATCATGAAGATGGACTGGGAAACGAGCTATAGATTGAATTTCAAGCCTAATCATCAAGTGACGAACTCAGGAAAAATTCCATGCTAAGGGCTGTTTGGGGAAATTGATACCTGATGTAGCAGCCTTGAATGGGCGAGTTGCAACCAACGAATAAGCCATCAAATAAGCTGAACAAGAAGTTTAAGCTCTGACTTACTAGAGTTTATACTATAAACTACTCAAACAAACAATTGGATAACCTAAATCCTACTCTAACTGACTTAAAATTTGAGATGAAGAAAGTGCATGAGGGGCTGCAAATGGGTCACCATGGGGATATAACAAACAACACTAAGGTCCACAACAACAAATATAACCTGTCTTACACTAAAGTGACCCAAGGCTAACCACTAAATAAGTCTGATAAGCAGATTACAAGGTCTAATAAGCATAAGATTAAGCAATACCTACTCAACAGTTAACAGGCCAAAGAGCTAAGTTAAAGGTGCTAAGAAGCTATGCAAAAATGGACACAAAGATAAATTTGACTAGCAAGAGGTCAACTACCACAATTGCAATACCCTAAACAACCTATGTTAGAGCTGATTCAAGCAGAGTATAATAAGCTAACTATTATAAGCATAGCACAACTAAAATGTGACAGTGAGAATGCAAAACTCTCAACCCAACTTAAATCTACCTCAACAAGCAAAATAAAAACAACAAATGCACTAAATGAACAACAATGAACAGGAATGAACACAACAAGCACTGAGCAGGGTAGTAAGATGAGTTATATTTTAGATTAAAAACAGTAAAGACAATTTGGAAAACAAAGATTTTCTTAAACTGAATGTTTCATTGATAAAATAACTGTTACATAAAAAAAAACTGAAATAAAAAAAGTAATTAAAAGCTTAAAACCCTAACTGCCTTTCATGGCATACAACACTAAGTATTTATAGGGGTCTTGCTAGGGTTCCCATCTTGCTTGTGTGCTTCTTTCGAGCAATTCCCACCATCAGATGGCCTTGGAAAGATATCAACCTTTGATGTGATTTGGCGCCCAAATTAGTACACGGATTACCAGCGTGTGATGGAGGTAGGTATGGGGTTGTGAGAGTTTGGGGGATGTAAAAGTGGTGGGTGGCTTTTGAGGGAGATGCTTGTGTGTTGCAGGTTTGGAGGAGGGGGAGAGATACGCTAGGTAAAGGGTGGAGGTAGGAGAAAATGGGATTTGTGAGGGTTTCGTTGACTGGTTGGTAAATGGGAGAGGAGAGTATTTTATTAAACGTAATATGTTTTGGGGGTGGGCTGTTATTTAGTGGAATTCGGCTAGAAGTGGTGATGGGCCAGGGGGGATTGGGTTGACTGGATTGGTGGTTAAAATATCAAAAGTCCGTTTGGTTTTTTAGGTATTAATCACAAGGACATTTGATGTAAATTCTGAGATCTGAGGGGCGTTTCCTGCCATTTTCTCAAACTTCATCCAAGAGCAACTTTTGCCAAGTAATGATTTCCTAAGGACCACAAATGTTTAATTCCCAACATTAAGCACCCGAGGAACAAAATCGCTAAATTCCAAACTCCAGGTACTGAAATTGTAAACTCTTGGAAACTTTTCACCCATGGATCGTTTTTGACAACTTATGATTTTCAAAAGACATTTGTTGATCTTTCTTTCAAAATAAATGCTCAGGGACTAGTTTTGACAACTTTTGAAAGTTGGGGGGACTGAAACTGCCAATTATGCAAACTTTGTTCGTTTTTCGTTTGTTTTCAATCATTTTGCATCTAAAACATATAAAACACGATCTTTGGGATATTTTCTGTATTTTTTTGCATTTTTTTGCATTTTTGAGTGTTTTTAAACGTTTTGCAATTTATATTTGACCAAAAATGATGAGTATTTACACACTCATCAATTCCCCACACTAAACTATTGCTAGTCCCTAGCAATGTTTTGTGAAAATTTAATGGATTTGAAGTCTCTTTACCAAAAGCCATTACTTCTAGAGTAGCCAAATGTTTCGGTTCAACTAAGAACTATGGTACAATGATAACCATATGATTTTGAGCAAACCATAAGCTTCCAACGGTTTTGATTTGTCTTTACCAGAAGCCGTTTGCTTCTGGACTAGCTAACTCTTGATGGACACAGTCAACATCTTGGTGAGTTGATTACCAATTATGGTATTCTACTGCCTTTACCACAAGCCATAATCTTGCGGGCTAGCCAACTCTTTCACTTTTTAGGATATGGAGAGTTGAGATACCATACAATTTTGGGCAAATTTTCAGCCATAAACGGATTTGATATATCTTTACGAAGAGCCGTTTGCTCCTGGATTAGCCAATCCTTTTGTTGTTTAGACATGGCGGACTGATAACCACAAAAAATTTTGAAGCTTAAGTGAATTTTTTTTTTAAAATTTTGGCCAAAAACGGGGGTACTAGAAGGTAAAATGTGATCAAATTCGCTAGAATACCCCCCACACTTAGAATGGAATATTGTCCTCAATATTCAAAGTCCCGGCTAATATGCCGACTCTTTGAACGTAAAAGGGAAACATTACAAGCTAAATGTGGAAACACCATTTTGTTTTTCACTTTATTGGTAACTACAGCAGGGGTAACTCCCCCACACTTAGGGTGAAAACCCCATATACATGCTACTGTTTTTGTTTACCGAGTCGCTAGCTTGACTCGACCCCGAATTCATTGGTTCTTGGGGAAGCAAGATGTGGAAGAAACAATCTCCATCGGACTTTCATTCAAGATGTTTGGACAAACATTTGAAGCACGTGAAAGTTCCACACCGATGAGATAAGTACCCGGCTCAAAATAGTATAAACTATAAGCGGTGATGCCGGGTGCAAAGATAATGTCTTCATTCCCGAAAGAGTGAAGAACAGGAGAAGTCACCCGATAGGTGAAAAAGAGAAAGAAAGTCATGATAAACATCTTGACTAACTCATCATCATTAGGAGGAGGATTCATGGATTCATCATCATGAATCTCATCATTTAAGCTCATGTGATCAAGACATATCCCGGGTGTGTCTAGATCAAAGTAGAAGTTATCATATTCCGGTGGAGATATGATATGAGTGAGTTCACAAGAGAACTCCTCGAATGTGAATGAATCATATTCGGGATTGATGTGAGTGAGTTCACAGGAGAACTCATCGAAGGTAAAAGATTCATAATTGGGGAGAGAATTATGAGAATGAGAAGTGGTACTGCCACTAATCTTCTCTCCCATAGGATCAAAATGGAAGGCTTCAAATTCCGGTATAGAATCATCGGAAAAAATGTCACTATCCTTAATGGGGATAGGAGATGAAATAGGTTTCTATTTGAAAGCCTCGATTTTGGAAATGAGAAAACTGGCATTCAATAATGTTGCACGAAGTGCTTCATCTTTGATTTCAGTGTGAGTTTCATCATTCTCTTCTTCTAAGCTGACTAGCTCAGAAGGTAATCTTTCCACATGACTGATGTTTCCAGAAGATAAAGAATTTTCATCAGTATGTGAAGTACTAAGCTCGATGTTGGGATTAGAATTTAAAAGGTTTTCAATTTCTCCCAGATCGGCTTCGAAATCAAACAGATCATCATCACTTCCCAATGGAAGTGGATTGATGTGAGTAAGTTCATCTGTGAATTCCTCAAGGAGAAGGTCAACATCAGAATGAGGCAGTGATGCTTCTACATACTCAACTTCTCAATAAGATGTACAATCATCATCAAAGTCGGAGAAAGTTTCAAAATGATCTTTTGGATTTTCAAGAGGGGATGGTGAATCACGCATATGATCAAAAGTTCCCTGTGACTCTCCTGGGATTAGGACAAGGTTCTCAACACTAAACTTTATGAATTCATCCGATTCCTTTTCAGGAATAGTGCTAAGATGCTCATCCCCCATGTTCAGAGAGTAAGTGTGAACTTCGGGTGTGATAACAACAGACTAAGGGAGTTGAGAAGTACTAGCAGTTATGGATTCTTCAAGTTCCATTTGATCAACGGCTAGTGACTTTGTCACATTATTTTCTCCCTGATTTTTCATTGAAGGAACCACAACTGATGAATTTGATGAGCCTTGACGAATATCAAGGGTATCTTCATCATCACTATCGTCATCGTCATCGTAGATGATAGTTTTATGCATTCGAAATCTTACTCTTGCTGCTTCTTCTGCTTCTTCAGCTAGTATTTCTTTGTAAGACTTCGGACGAGGTTCTTCCAGAGCAGGTTTGTTAACCAAATCCTTAAGATCATTTAAAGTATTTAAAACATTTTGCAAAAGTTCTTGAGGAAATGGTTGAGTTTGTGTTTCAAAAGTTTAGTATTGTGGAGGTTGGTCGTGATAATTGTTGTCACATGGAAAAAGATTCCTAGTTTGAGGATCAGTGCTAAAATGCGGACCTCCACAATACTCACAACCGTATTGTTGTGAGGTTGGTTCATTTTGAAACGATTCGGCATTGCAATTTTGATAACACGGATTATGCTCATATGAAATGAAATTGTTTTGTGGCTCATTGCAAAAGCTCGGATTAGAATCGTAAGCGAATGAATTACTCGAACCACAAAATAAACAACTTCCGTTTTGAATATCATTACCACATCGTTCACACGTGCACCAACGACATGGTAGACCGAAAAGTGGCTCACCACAACCGACGCAAGGAATAAACGATTGCCTTAGAGAAGGAATCAGACCATTCAAAGAATCAACAAAATAATTCCAATGAGTATCAAGTCTCGAAGAACATTTTGAAAAATCCGGAGGTGGGACAAGTGGTGTGCTCTGAGAGCTAGGAATTTCTACCACTTCCGTTATGGTCCCCGGTTTTTGTTTTTGATAAACGTGATGATTAGGCAAGTCGTTTATTTTAGTCACCGTTTTAAGCTCAGTACGTTTGCTTGATAAACTTCGAATCGGAAATCGTGAGAGGTGTGGATTAAGTCTTGACAGTTTGCCATTAATAGTACGTATTTTGGGATGTGAGGGGTAGTCGGAAGAATTTTGAGAATCATTGAAAGCATTCGGATATGCTTTGCACCATTTACAAAATCCGTCTATAATATTACTTCCACACCGCTCACACCCACACTTGTAACAACGAAGGTTATCATCCACCGGACCTTTACAATGAAAACAGTGATAGTCGAGTGATGACATAAGAATTAAACATTAATGAGGGAGGTATAAGAAGGCGAGAATCAAACGTATAGGAGACGAAGATTATTTTTGGGTTTTTCGAAAAACACAACAATTAAAACAAGACCAACTCATAAAGACAGGGGAACTTGAACCAATAATCACAAACGCAAGGTTAACCTTTAAGGACAAACGTACAAGGAGCGGGAGAAAAGAATGGATTTCTCACTAGGGCGAAGTTCGTTGGATCGCCCTATACCGTTTTGACTCCTCTTAACGTAAGCTTATCAATTAAAAGTTTTCCAAAACGCAAGTGATACAAAGGCAAGTTTTGATCTTTTGTTTGGGAATTTATTATGGTCACTCCCCCAGTTGGTAGGTGTTCTGCCTTGGTTTGCGGTGGTAAGATTTTAATGTTGATATTATTAAACAAGGAAACGGAAAAATATTTTTTGTGTTTTTCTTATCTTATATAGATATAATACATATATAGAAACAAAAGAAAAATATTTTTGGTTTTTTATAAGTTTTATGAAAGCGTAACTTCTTGCGAAGGTTTTACAAGACTAATCGTCTAAACCTTATCGAGACTTTCGACACACAGCCTCCCTGGCAGCGGCGCCATTTGATTCGTTGTGTTTTGGTGTGCAAAAACAATTTATCAATATATCAACAAATGTGAGGTCTAAGTTATCGTGAGACAACTAGACGTAGAGAAATACGAGTAAACCTTTTAGGAAAAAGATTACCTCGCAAAACTCGTGAAAGTGATATTAAATTGTGAGACCGAGAAGTGATTTCCCGGGTCGTACCCCAACGAGGTGTGAATGGAAAGCTTCGTGAAAAGATCGAGATTAAAATCTTGTATGTTTGGTTGGAAAAGGTTATTTGGTTTTGTGATACGTTAAATTAACGAGAATTAACAATTAACGAACGAAAATAAAATAAATGTAACCTAAATGGGTAATATATACAAGGAATGAAAATTAAAATTTAAAAACTACCTAAGATACTACGGAAAACATAGTTTAGGTATCGAGAATCCTAAAACGTAATCTAATTTTAAAACGCGATCGTTAATTAAAAACTACGCGAGTGCGCAAAATAAAACGTGAATTTAATACTACACTAACCCTACGAGGATGAAATTAATTTTCCTACATACTAGATGACAAAAGAGATTTTTAGAAAAAAGAAAATTATTTTTTTTGCTTTTTTAATTAATTATTATGATTTAAAAACAATTTAAACTAGATTAAATTATTAAAAATTCTAAAACTAATTTTAAAAATCTAGAATTTTTTTTGGAAATTAGATAATACTAATTCTAAGCTAGGAAAAATAAAAAGAAGAAATAAGCAGTTAATAATAAGCAGAAAATAAGCATATTTAAGACAGATCTAATTAATAAGCAAATAGACAAAAGCATATTAAATATAAAACAAATGAGAAATGAAACTGAAAGGATAGATAGCACAGTTGGTTAATGGGGTGATGTTTGTGTGTCTGTTGAGCCAGAGGGTCAGGGGTTCGAATCCCTTAGGCCACACTTTTTTGCATTAGTATTTTTTTTATATCTTTTTCTTTTTGGCAAACTGTTTTAATAACAAAACTAAACATCTTTTTGTGAATGAACCTCTATTGAGAAGCTTATTGAACAATCTATTAAACGACAAGGATGCAACAGTTGAGGTTTTCCTTTTGAGTTCAAGGGAGCTTTTAAATTTTAACAACAAATCAACTGAGCAAGAACCAAGAACAAGTAAACATTATTTAGGCACTAAAAATTGACTAAATATAGCTACAACAAGGCAAGATCAAACAGTAAATAAATCGAACAAGCTCAGATGTATACTGATATGCACCAGCAGAAAGTGGTTGATTTGGGTCAACTAGGAGGGTCAAGTAAAACTACCCAACAAACTTGTGCATACAAACAGTAGGTGGATCTGACTTAACAGCCTAGCAGGCTCCACAAAGTAACAAAAATTAAATCCTAAGCTCAAGAAATGAGCAAGTTATGGGGTAATGAAAAACGGGTTAGACAAGGGTGCTGGGTAAAAAGTGACTAAAGGGGGGACTTTAGAGATCAAATAAGCTAAAAGAAAAATTTAGAAAAAATAAAATAAAAATATCATCATGAAGATGGACTGGGAAACGAGCTATAGATTGAATTTCAAGCCTAATAATCAAGTGATGAACTCAGGAAAAATTCCATGCTAAGGGCTGTTTGGGGAAATTGATACTTGATGTAGCAGCCTTGAATGGGCGAGTTGCAGCCAACGAGTAAGCCAACAAATAAGCTGAACAAGAAGTTTAAGCTCTTACTTACTAGAG
Organism: Artemisia argyi; assembly: GCA_030686995.1. NCBI lineage: Eukaryota > Viridiplantae > Streptophyta > Magnoliopsida > Asterales > Asteraceae > Artemisia > Artemisia argyi. The sequence goes on along the minus strand of JARVZY010000216.1, from coordinate 135,752 downwards.
TTTATACTATAAACTACTCAAACAAACAATTGGATAACCTAAATCCTACTCTAACTGACTTAAAATTTGAGATGAAGAAAGTGCATGAGGGGCTGCAAATGGGTCACCATGGGGATATAACAAACAACACTAAGGTCTACAACAACAAATATAACATGTCTTACACTAAAGTGACCCAAGGCCAATCACTAAATAAGTCTGATAAGCAGATTACAAGGTCTAATAAGCATAAGATTAAGCAATACCTACTCAACGGTTAACAGGCCAAAGAGCTAAGTTAAAGGTGCTAAGAAGCTATGCAAAAATGGACACAAAGATAAATTTGACTAGCAAGAGGTCAACTACGACAATTTCAATACCCTAAACAACCTATTTTAGAGCTGATTCAAGCAGAGTATAATAAGCTAACTATGTTAAGCATAGCACAACTAAAATGTGACAGTGAGAATGCAAAACTCTCAACCCAACTTAAATCTACCTCAACAAGCAAAATAAAAACAACAAATGCACTAAATGAACAACAATGAACAGGAATGAACACAACAAGCACTGAGCAGGGTAGTAAGATGAGTTATATTTTAGATTAAAAACAGTAAAGACAATTTTGAAAACAAAGATTTTCTTAAACTGAAAGTTTCATTGATAAAATAACTGTTGCATAAAAAAAATCTGAAATAAAAAAAAAATAATTAAAAGCTTAAAACCCTAACTGCCTTTCATGGCATACAACACTAAGTATTTATAGGGGTCTTGCTAGGGTTCCCATATTGCTTGTGTGCTTCTTTCGAGAAATTCCCACCATCAGATGGCCTTGGAAAGATATCAACCTTTGATGTAATTTGGCGCCCAAATTAGTACACGGATTGCCAGTGTGTGATGGAGGTAGGTACGGGGTTGTGAGAGTTTGGGGGATGTGAAAGTGGACGGTGGATTTTGAGGGAGATGCTTGCGTGTTGCAGGTTTGGAGGAGGGGGAGAGGTACGCTGGGTAAAGGGTGGAGGTAGGAGAAAATGGGATTTGTGAGGGTTTCATTGACTGGTTGGTAAATAGGAGAGGAGAGTATTTTATTAAACGTAATATGTTTTGGGGGTGGGCTGTTATTTAGTGGAATTCGGCTAGAAGTGGTGATGGGCCAGGGGGGATTAGTTTGACTAGATTGGTGGTTAAAATATCAAAAGTCCGTTTGGTTTTTTAGGTATTAATCACAAGGACATTTGATGTAAATTCAGAGATCTGAGGGGTGTTTCCTGCCACTTTCTCAAACTCCAAAGAGCCACTTTTGCCACGTAAGGATTTCCCAAGGACCACAAATGTTTAATTCCCAACATTAAGCACCCGAGGAACAAAATCGCCAAATTCCAAACTCCAGGTACTAAAATTGTAAACTCCTGGAAACTTTTCACCCAAGGATCGTTTTTGAAAACTTATGATTTTGAAAATACATTTGTTGATCTTTCTTTCAAAATAAATGCTCAGGGACTAGTTTTGACAACTTTTGAAAGTTGGGGGACTGAAACTGCCAATTATGCAAACTTTGTTCGTTTTTCGTTTGTTTTCAATCATTTTGCATCTAAACATATAAAACACAATCTTTGGGATATTTCTGTATTTTGATGCATTTTTGAGGGTTTTTAAATGTTTTGCAGTTTATATTTGACCGAAAATGATGAGTATTTACACACTCATCAATCCCTCACACTAAACTATTGCTAGTCCCTAGCAATCTTTTGTGAAAATTTAATGGATTTGAAGTCTCTTTACTAAAAGCCATTACTTCTAGAGTAGCCAAATGTTTCGGTTCAAGTAAGAACTATGGTACAATGATAACCATATGATTTTGAGCAAGCCATAAGCTTCCAACGGTTTTGATTTGTCTTTACCTGAAACTGTTTGCTTCTGGACTAGCCAAGTATTGATGGACACAGTCAACATCTTGATGAGTTGATTTCCAATTATAGTATTCCACTGCCTTTACCACAAGCCATAATCTTGCGGGCTAGCCAACTCTTTCACTTTTTAGGATATGGAGAGTTGAGATACCATGCAATTTTGGGCAAATTGTCAGCCATAAACGGATTTGATATATCTTTACCAAGAGCTGTTTGCTCCTGGATTAGCCAATCCTTTTGTCGTTTAGACATGGCGGACTGATAACCAGAAAAAATTTGAAGCTTAAGTGAAAAATTTTTAAAATTTTTGGCCAAAAACGGGGGTACTAGAAGGTAAAATGTGATCAAATTTGCTAGAATACCCCCCCCCCCACACACACTTAGAATTGAATATTGTCCTCAATATTCAAAGTCCCGACTAATATGCCGACTCTTTGAATGTAAAAGGGCAACATTACAAGCTAAATGTGGAAACGCCATTTTGTTTTTCACTTTATTGGTAACCACAGCAGTGGTAACTTCCCCACACTTAGGGTGAAAACCCCATATACATGCTACTGTTTTTGGTTACCGAGTCACTAGCTTGACTCGACCCCGAATTCATTGGTTCTTGGGGAAGCAAGATGTGGAATAAACAATCTCCATCAGACTTTTATTCAAGATGTTTGGACAAACATTTGAAGCACGTGAAAGTTCCACACCGATGAGATAAGTACCAGGCTCAAAATAGTATAAACTATAAGCGGTGATGCCGGGTGCAAAGATAATGTCATCATTCCCGAAAGAGTGAAGAACAGGAGAAGTCACCAGATAGGTGAAAAAGAGAAAGAAAGTCAGGATAAACATCTTGACTAACTCATCATCATTAGGAGTAGGATTCATGGATTCATCATCATGAATCTCATCATTTAAGCTCATGTGATCAAGACATATCCCGGGTGTGTCTAGATCAAAGTAGAAGTTATCATATTCCGGTGGAGATATGATATGAGTGAGTTCACAAGAGAACTCCTCGAATGCGAATGAATCATATTCGGGATTGATGTGAGTGAGTTCACAGGAGAACTCATCGAAGGTAAAAGATTCATAATCGGGGAGAGAATTATGAGAATGGGAAGTGGTACTGCCACTAATCTTCTCTCCCATAGGATCAAAATGGAAGGCTTCAAATTCCGGTATAGAATCATCGGAAAAAATGTCACTATCCTTAATGGGGATAGGAGATGAAATAGGTTTCTATTTGAAAGCCTCGATTTTGGAAATGAGAAAACTGGCATTCAATAATGTTGCACGAAGTGCTTCATCTTTGATTTCAGTGTGAGTTTCATCATTCTCTTCTTCTAAGCTGACTAGCTCAGAAGGTAATCCTTCCACATGACTGATGTTTCCAGAAGATAAAGAATTTTCATCAGTATGTGAAGTACTAAGCTCGATGTTGGGATTAGAATTTAAAATGTTTTCAATTTCTCCCAGATCGGCTTCGAAATCAAATAGATGATCATCACTTCCCACTGGAAGTGGATTGATGTGAGTAAGTTCATCTGTGAATTCCTCGAGGAGAAAATGGGATTTGTGAGGGTTTCGTTGACTGGTTGGTAAATGGGAGAGGAGAGTATTTTATTAAACGTAATATGTTTTGGGGTGGGCTGTTATTTAGTGGAATTGGGCTAGAAGTGGTGATGGGCCAGGGGGATTGGGTTGATTGGATTGGTGGTTAAAATATCAAAAGTCCGTTTGGTTTTTTAGGTATTAATCACAAGGACATTTGATGTAAATTCTGAGATCTGAGGGGTGTTTCCTGCCATTTTCTCAAACTTCATCCAAGAGCCACTTTTTGCCAAGTAATGATTTCCCAAGGACCACAAATGTTTAATTAATAACATTAAGCACCCGTGGAACAAAATCGCCAAATTCCAAACTCCAGGTACTAAAATTGTAAACTCTTGGAAATTTTCACCCAAGGATCATTTTTGACAATGTGGAAAACTGGAAGGGGGGTTGAATAGTTTTACGTCCTTTTAATTCGTTATAAAAGATAATTTTAGTGTTTTCTTAGTTTTTAAAATTTATATTCGATAATATATGATCTCAAGTCTTGCACAATATAAACAACTATCAATAAGCAAGATATAGCAATGATAAGTAAAGAAATAAATGGGAGATGGAAAGATCGAACCGCGAGACAAGAGATTTATAGTGGTTCGGCTACAAGGACACCTTCCTTGCCCTACTCCACTCCACGAGCACCTAACTCGAGAGTTTTCTTCAATATATCAACAAGCTCCCTTATGGCGGAGAAAACCTTACACACCACTTTACACACCACAACTTCTTCACAACTAAATCACAACTTCTACACAACTTCTTCACGCCAATCTACTTCACAAGTAATTACTTCACGCCTATCTTCTTCACACCAATTTTCTTCACAACTAACAACTTCACACCTAGCTACTTCACTACAATCTAATTCCTAACTTTTCTTCTTCACACCAAATAACTAACTAAACACACAATCAATATACCTAGCACAACTATCTACAATCAAATATTCACAACAATCTTCATAAAGAATTATGTAAATAATCTTGATGATGCACCAACAACTTGGATGTGGAGGTCACAACAAGTTGTAATACTTCTTGTCTTGGGGGATAGAAGTATTCTTCTCTTGCACTTGAGAGGATAATGTTTGAATCACTTTGAAACAAAGAATTATGTATTTATGATCAAAGGATTAAGAGAATAGAAATGTGGATCTAGAACAGAAAGTTTAGGAGTGCAAAAGGTAAGAAAATTATGTGGGATGAACCAGTATTTATAGAGAGAAAAAATAATGTTCTGGAGCGTGGCCGGTCCCCTTAATTAGAGGCCGGTCCCCTTAATGATTAAGGGGGCCGCCTAAGGAATTAAGGGGGCCGCCCATTCAGAACGTTGGATTTTCTTGTCTTTTAGTGGAGAATATTTTTCTGGATAAAATTTGCCATTTTTGGTTGGAAATTTGAAATCATATATTTATAATGAATTAAACATATTCTTTTAATTCCAAAAGTAATTTTGTAAAAGATATAGAATGTTTAATACATTTTATAAAAATTCTAGTGATTAGAAAAATATCCTTTGATCATGAAATGCAATAAACACTTTGTTTATTCATACCTTAAGTGATATGGATGCAATATTAAGTACTAAAAACTTGTTTACGTCATAAGTTTTAGATTAATGAGTTTATGCTTTGTAATTATCAAAACATAGAGATATTGTTAATATGCTAACAATGTTTTTAGACATTATTTATGTCAACAATCTCCCCCTTTTTGATGATTACAAAACCTTAAACTCATTAGGTCTAAAAAATAATTTTTAGACAAGTATTATTAGAGTTTAACATTCTCTTCTCCCCCTTTTTGTAAAATCAAAAAGGTTAAGCCGAGTAAGCTTCGTGAAAGAAGATTAAACGGGTAGAATGCTCCCCCTTGATGCTCCCCCTCATTTGAGAGCACCAAGGGAATGAGCTATGGAAATCTTGGCTACACAAAATATTAGAAGAGAACAAGACACATATACATGCAAAGCAATAATTATGCAAATAAAAATAGATTCATTCAAGCACCATAGAAATGATTAGTATTACAACATTCAATATGCTTAAAGCATATTGATTACAATAAAACAAAAGAAAAGACATAGTCCTATATTGCCTAAGAGAGCACTTGGACTTGCTTGCCCCCAAGACCAGGTACATGCCAGATACCTGGTAAATTCGAATATAGTACACCGCAATTTGCCTATCTAGCAAAAGGAGTTGGATGGTCAGTTCCTATAGGTCTATATCCCTATATTCGCACTCACTCGCAAGTGATTAATGGTTCATGATCTGAGGGTCTTGCATAGCAAGGTACAGCTACTTAGCATATCGTCAGGAAAGCATACCAATCAGGAATAGCATATAACAAACGCTTGTGCTCTGAAAACATTTAAAAGCATGTATCTCACCCCATGGGTTTATAAACAATTTAAAAAGTTTAAAGTGGGGCTATGAATCACACCTTAATAGCAGCAGAGAAATGAGATATATCAACCAAATCAAATAATGTTTCACAACAAATGAACCTCAGCACAACATAATCAATTTAAATGGCATAACTCAGAAATAATACTCGAATACTTCAATAAACAATACTTGAATAAAAGGTTTTAGTTCCAATGGCGTTTGGAAGAAAAATAGGTTTTAAAATCTTATGTGGACGACAAGAAAGATAGAAAATAGGATAATTCAATGAAATGTACGATTTCTCGAGAAAGACGAGAGTGGAATAACGAAAGAATAGTATCGGACGAGAATAAACAAACAAACAAACAAATATCGGACAACCAACTAGTTTCGGATTTTTCCCCCTTTTTCCCAAAATAATGTTATATTCGGTAAAATATATGAGTTTTTGAAAAGCTTTTAGTTTACATAAAAGTTTTAGGTTTATAAAAGATTTTACAAAATTTCGGCATGACCTCCCCGTTTATTTCGCGTTTTTCCGAGTCAAACGGCTCTTTGATTAACTTATTACTTACCATTAAACGTCACTATTATATAATACAATTGAGTATATCGTTCCCGTATATATTAGTTGTTTAGTTTTATCGACCGTTTTGTATTTGTTTGGATCCAGAAGTGTTAAATTAGTCAAAGTCTAACACATCCGTCCGTCTCGTGTAATAAATGGTCCATAACGTCCAAATAACTAATACCGTAAATCCGATACGTCCAATTCAAGTCCAATGATAACATCGTAACAATATCCAATCCATTTCCAAGTGTTGCAATGACTCTTAACTATAATTATGTTTTATTATTTATCGTTTCATAATCGTTAGTCAAATTTAATTAAAACTCTAGCCGAAACCATATCCCAAAAGTAAATACATAAACGAAACTAAACAAACGTTGTCGTAACTTGTAACAAGGCACAGCTCGACTCATTTGAGTCATGTGGCTCTCAGCTTGCCGAACCCAACACAAACACAACCACAAACATAAACACAAATCTAAATCATAATAACAAATCCAAACACTAAATTAATACAAATCCATTTGGCACAAGCAAACCGAACCTAAAACTAATCCATCCGAATCCAAAACTAATCCAACTCTACATCAAACACCAACAATACAAGTCCACTAGCCACGAATCATAGCGAGTCGTGGTTGACCTCTCGGGTCGTGGCTCTCGGCCAAGGACTAGACAACCCAAACGGACCATAAATCCAATCCAAGTCCAAAACAACACACAAACAACAACACCACATCAATAATAAGGAAAAATATCAATGTATCACACCGAGTCAACTCGGTGTGACTCGGTGTTGGACCGAGTCAACTGCCGAGACACAAGGGAGCCGACACGAGGGTTTTAAACATCTTTTTAAATCATTTTTATTAATTAAAACTTGAATAGATCGGATTTAAATAAAAATAGAAATTAGGGTTTTGTAAAAAAAGTTTATAAAAATAAGGTTTGAGGGCGCGTGGGGACGCGTTTTACCGTCGGAAAACAAAAGGGAGACGGTGGTGGCTCTCGGTGGTGGTGTCAGCACGTGGTGGTGATGGGTGACGTGTGGTAGCGAGTGGGTGGTACTAGGGAACTCGGATAACCCAATCTACGTTTTGGTGTAATAAAATAATTTTTGGCCGGAGTCACGCCATAGAAGACAACTGGAAAGGGGGGGGGGGGTCGCCAGTTGTGTAGAGAGAGAAAGGGGAGGGGTGTGTGTGTTTTTATGAGAGAGAGAGAGATGAGAGAAATGATAAAAATAAATAAATAAAACTTATTTATATTAAAAGGTTAGGGTTGAAAATGAAAATATTAGGAATGAGGGTGGGAGTTGTAAATAAAAGGTGGAGGGGCTAGTGTTTTCAACGAGCAATACTTTCTATAAAAACGGTTCGGGGCTCAAACGTCATAGCAAACGGACTCGAAAAATTACGAAACTTGCGTCATTGTTCACGAAATTATTTTTCCAATACAATCAAGTATATATTTCAAAGTTTTCTCTGAACTCAATATAATTCAATAAATTTGGCAAATGCAATATGATTCGAGTTTTCTAGATTGTGCTGGTTCAATCAAGGAATAAAATTCTCGTTTTCCAATATTTCTCACGTTTCTCAAACCCAACTAAGATGCAATGAAAGTTTAGAAATTTTAGGTACGAAAAATAAAATATTTGTCTAGAAATGGTTTTTAGGAAAAGTACCGATTGTTACATAGTCAAAGCAAAATTTTAATATAACACACGCTGGTAACCAATAAATACTAAAAAAACAACAAATAAAGATTTCCTTTTTTCAAACCAAACAACTTTCCAAAGTTGCATCAGACCATTCCGTTTTTGTTATTGGGGATTGCTTATTTTTACTGATTACGCTTATAAATAAGCCGGCCTAGGAAATAGCGGCTGCATTTGTTTTTTATTTTGTATAAGCAAATTTAATTTAATAGTACACTTTTGTGTTGTTGCGGTGCCCCAAAGGGACGCTAAAATTTTAAGTGATCTGATCATTGTGCTTTCAAGTAACAAACAATATGTTTCAAGTGATTTGCTGGTAATAATAAGTTTCCAGAGCTATGATTTCTTGGTTTAGACCTTTAAAGGTAGCTGCAGCAGAGCTACTTTTGTTTGTTTAATAGATGAAGTAAATCTCGTGAACTCAATGAATGAATGAATCCTAAGAATACACTAACGAAAAGCAACCAAGTGTAAGAAATGCACAAATATAGACAACACCGCAACAACACAAAAGTGTACTATTCTTAAATTAAATTTGCTTATACAAAATAAAAAACAAATGCAGCCGCTATTTCCTAGGCCGGCTTATTTATAAGCATAATCAGTAAAAATAAGCAATCCCCAATATTCCTTAAATTAAATTCAAATGAACTAAAAAAAAATTAGAACTCAACTGTCCTCGCCACCATCTTCACCAAGCCACTTTCCGTAATAATATACTGTAAACAAAACCAAAACCTGTGTAAAAAAGTGTAGCCTAAATTGAGCAATAAATTTTTATATATATAAAGAAAAAATCTTCTAAACAAAAATTGAATCAATAAACTTACTTACCATGAGAGAGACCCATCAAGACCAAAGATCTAGAACCATTCGGCATTCCTCCAAAACCCCTAATTTCACAAAGAACCCTAAATTAAAAGTAAGGTCCATATCAAAATCAAAAACCTAAAACTGATAATCAAAAAAAAAAAAAAAAATCATGTAAATAACCTGAAAATGCGATTGATGATACTTTTCTTTGCAATATTAATCTCCTTCATCTCCATCTTTAAGCTACTGCTAAGATCCGTATGATTTCTAGAGAGAGAAAATTGTGAGACGAAACGATGTCCTTGTTTTTTTAGAGAAAGAGAGAGGAGAGTATTCACTGAATAAACATAACCCACAAACGTACCTTTGATTACTGATCACCAAAAATACTTGACACAAAAACCAATTCTTTGCTTCTTCATGTTCATCGTGTGTGAGAGGATGCTGATGTTTACGCATCGGGAATTTTTAACGGCACCGAAATCTTGTGTTGGATGAATGTTGTAACCCGATTTGTTGATCTGGTTTTGTTTGGAGAGTTGCATGGAAGCTTCAGGAAGTGGGTGGAGAGTGGTTATTGTGTGTATGAGAGAGAGAATGAGAAGAGATAGCTATGGCTACAATGAAATAACGGAGCTACAGTGGACACAACAGTTGAGTAACGATTGCTACAGTGGACGCAACAGTGGTATAACGGGACGGGGTTGTACAGTAGGTGTGATTTTTTTTTTGATACCCAATGGATGATATACACTTGGTCCATTATAAAAACCCCACCAATAGCAACTCAACAACATGGTGTACCACTTTGTTTGTATTTTTTCCTTGAAACGGGAGTGTTTTGGAAGGGCAGTGCCTCTTGCCTTTTAGTGTGTGTGTGTGTGTGTGTATATATATAATGAAGTGATGTAGGGCCTTCACACTTTATTATTATTATTATTATTATTATTATTATTATTATTATTATTATTATTATTATTATTATTATTATTATTATTATTATTATTATTATTATTATTATTATTATTATTATTATTATTATTATTATTTTGTTTGTCAGTGTGTGTGGAGTATTTAGTGAGGTATATTTATATAATATGTGTATTTTAATAAAAGATGAGTGTAAGGTTACTTTTTTGAAAAGAGAAGAGACAGAATTTTATGATATAACCGTTTAGATAAAAAGATCGAACTCTAAATCATGGCATGACCAAAAAAAAGCAAAGCTGTTACAAGATTAGTCTCTATATTAGCTTATGGTTACGTCTAGGGTGTTAAGTGTCAGTTTGTTATTCATAGTCAAGTAGGAGTCAGTTTGGTTACAGCCGACTTACTAAGTCTTTGTACAAGTCGGTTTTCCTCCCCCTCATCTCTATAAAAGAAGGTGAGGGGGAAGGGGTTTTTCACGCATTCTTTCAATACTAATCAAAGAGTCGATTAGGGTTACTTACTTGTGCTTGTTCGTTCTTTACTTTATTGTGCTGCTAGTGTGTGTTCTTCAAGATCGGGTTTATTCCGCTCTAGTAACAAGGATTGTTGATCGATAATATCAACAAGTGGTGGGGGAGGGGTTTTTTACGCAGTCTTTCAATACTAATTGTTACAAGATTAGTCTCTATATTAGCTTATGGTTACTGATGGATCTAAACACCTTGAACTGTGTTAGATTGATACTTTGAGTTATATCACTAAGTATGCGGAAACTACTTAGTAATACTTAGAAGATTGATTGTGAATGAAATAGTTATTTATGAATGAGAATAATGTATGTAACAAACAGTAAGCTCCAATATTATTAATAATAATAATACGAGTGATCTTAGTATCACTAGGGTTACATCTTGAAACTCTTAGAAAAACGTATATCTAAACTTTAACCTAGGACCTCCTTTTATAGCACAAGGAGTCCTCTTCTACAAGATAAGTATAACTCTAATAGAATAAGATATACACAAGATCTATTCTATATTTATCTAAACACGTTTTCTAACAATTATCCAAACAGCAGTGGTAATATATGTTCTTGCAGTGGTAATGAGTTTCCACTGCAAGTACATTCTTCAGCAGTTGTAAACTTGTAATATCTTCACTAGCCGTGATAACTGTTAGTATAATTCCCAACAATCCTCCCCTAAACTTATGATTAATAAATAAATCAATAAGTTTCTTCAAGTAATCAACAAACATGAGGATATGGGAATTCTTCCAAACACTTATCTTCTTCTTCTTAATTCTTTATCAGCTCTCACACTTTGATCAAAGATCCTTTGCACCAAATCTTCTATGACTTCACTTCTTTCCCAACATCTGAGCTTTACTGACATCATCACAGTTAATACTCCAGCTCTCAATGGATATTCTTTCTCTGCAAGCATAAACACATCAACTCCATCTTGAGTAGAAAGATGATGTACAACACTTGAATCATAAAATTTCCACAAAGTATTCATGTTGTGAGCTTCAAATCTCCATTGTGTGTCACTTGGATCAGGTTCATATAATCTTCTAAAGTGAACCCATAACTCCTTAGCCTTGACATCAACAAGTTCATCCTTCTTGAACTGATCTTGAACAATCCTCCACAAAGTATCCAAGTCTTCTCTATCACAAGATCTAACAATGTCTTCAAAATCTCTGCAAATACTTGGACACTTCCAGTTCTGCTAATCTTCTAAGCAACTCCAAAATCATCAGAATAGATTTCCCAACCAACTACTGGATATTTTGTTTGTAGAGGTTCAATATTAAGTACATCAGTCTCTATGAACATCATATTTTTAACCTGCTCTTCTGTCAACTTGCTAGGACCCTCTTCTGCTTGAGATGACACCTGAGTCTTCAATTTCTTTGCATCTTTAGATCCAAGACTCACTCCAGACCTTTTTGTCTTCATCACTACAGGTTCTTTATCCATAGGAATGAAATTACTATCTTGTCTTTTAATCCTGTAGTAAATACCTTCAATTTGATCATGTGACATTCCTTTGAACTGAGCCATCTTCATATTGCCAACATGACAGCAAAAAGTCTTGATCTCAGCAATGATCTGTGCCTTTGTAGGTTGCCTTGGATTCTTTTGACCTTTTTCTAACATCCCCAATGATATCATCAAGAGCCTGCTGATTCTTCAATTGAATAAAATCTTTTAGTTGAGTAGACCTTTGTTCTTCATTAAAGGTTGTATTTGCAATAAGTTCAATATCCTTCTTTCTGATTATTGGATTATTATTAATCATGTAATCAATCTCTTCCTCTGTAGGCACATAGGTAAGCATTGGAGGTTTCTCATGTATGACAGTTGGTGGAACAACTGAAATTGGTTCTGCCATTACTGCTTCTAGTTTGTCCAACCTCTTTGCTTCCATAAAAACTAGCATCTTCATCTTCCTCTTGATTTCTTTTCTTTTCAGTCTCAGCTACTGCTAATTGCTCTGCCAATCTTGCATCATAATTTATCTGAGCTTGTTCTTTCTTTGAAATCTTCTTTGATTGCTCTTGTTCTGAACCAGTCATAATTGCTTTACCTTTAACTGTTCTTATTCTGGCAGCTTCTTCCTCTGCAGTGGTAACTTCTTGACTAGCAGTGGGAACATTTTCACTTGCAGTGGGAATATTTTCACTTGCAGTGGGAATATTTTGATCAGTGGGAACTTGTTCGTGAGCAGTGTCAATTGGTTGAGCAGTTCCAACTGTATCATCAAAGTTAAAATCAACATCAGCATCTATATCATAATCTTCTCCAAAATCTAGCTTCCTCCCCTTAAACTCTGCATCTGATTTCCTCCCCTGTTTGGAAGAATCTCCCAAATCTTTACTAGAACCTGCAGAGAACTCATCCTGAGGTGATGAGGAATAAGAGAACACAACGTTAGCAGGTATTTTCTTCTTGAGACTCTCAACTTCATTCTGTAATCTTTGAATCTCTGCCTTCATTTGATTCAGCTCTGTGGCATGATGTTATTTGGTCTTTGCCAGATCTTTCTCCAGAGCTTGAACCTGCTTGACTAATTTTGTACATAATTCCATCAATTCAGGTAGTTGCACACTGCCCTCAACACTTCCAACTGTGTTACCTGTTGGGAGATGTGAATCATGAGGCATTGATTCAGGCTCTTCCCTAGTTAGACTAGGATTAAGCCTTGAACCACCACTGCTTGTTCCTAAACCAAAAGGTTCAGCAACATGCAATGTTGAAATGAGAGAAGTTGGCTGTTTATGCCTCCTCTCATAAGTGTGAGTTACTGTAGGGGTATGGTGAATTGGTGGAACAACAATATTGGGTGTGTGATGGGATACAACTGGGATAGTTGCATCTTCACCCTATACCTGTGAAATCTTAGCAAGCATTTGAGGAAAAAGTGGATGAACCTCCCCATTCAAAAGTTCTGAAGCCTTACTCATGTTTTGAAAAACTTTGGGCTTAAGACAGGAGGTTTCATAAATTCTATTATGAGGTTGCAGTTGAAATTCATTTAACACTGCTTGCACAAACCTTGGATACATAAAAAATTTATACGAACTCTTTACATTGCCTTTCATGTTGTTGAAAATAAACTTTGAAAAATTAAAAGTCCTATCAGTTGCCAAACAAACCAAAGGATAAGCCATGGTTGATGCAAATTGTTCATAAGATGTTTTCTTAGGACTTAGGCAATGTAAAAGAGTGTGAATGAAAAATCTCCAATGGGGATTAAAACATCCTTTTCTGAAAGTTACTTTTTGTTCAGATGTATCATACCCCATGGAAGCAATATTTTCAAAAATATCTGAATTGGGTAATGTGATGATACCATTGAGATCATCCAATTGGAGAACTCTCCTCAAAGATGACTCAGTAACATCAATGGTTACCCCATCCATTGTGGCTCTTAGAGCTTCCATAGTTTCGTGTGTGTCTCCCTGTTCAAGAGTTATGGACTCCACAGTGTTCCAGAACTGTTTGATATGGACATAGATTGTGGGATTAACAGTTAAAGCATACCTTATATGGGTAGTATTAAGAAAGTCCACAATCTGATGAAAAACAGAGCCACTCTTCTCGTTTGACTTTTGTAGGTAGGCCACTTGGTTGTGCTCCTCGACAAATTTTAGAATCGCCATGATAGTTGTAAAAAGAGAATAAAAGTGTTAGTAATCAAGATAAAAATCAAGCCGTATGATGATCAATTTATACTAATAGGGTTTGAGGAGGTTGCGTAATGTGAATTATCTTTAGAAAGATTTATCTTTGGAAAAGAATGAATTATAATAGGTAAGTAGATAATTCACAAAAGATTTACCCTATTAATAAGGAAAGACGGTTATATTTACAACGGCTAGTAAAAAATAGATTACTGACACAACAGCTGTAACGGCTAGTTCACCAGTGGAAAAATTACTCTTTCAGTGGTAACTAATGAACTAGCAATGGTAAAATTTTAACAAATTATCTAAGAGTAGTGGTAAGTAAAACATGTAAATTCGCTGCTCTTATCATAGTTTTTAGCAAACTATCAGCTATCAACGGATTTGATATGTCTTTACCATGAGCCGTTTGCTATGGACTAGCCAACTCTTCATCACTTGGAGTATGGTGAGTTGATAACCATATAGTTTTTGGTAAACTATCAACCATAAACGGATTTGTTAAGTCTTTACCAGAAGCTGTTTGCTCTGGACTAGTTGATTCTTATGTGGATTAGACATGGTGAATCAATAACCATTTGTTGTGTGACTATAATACATACCTTATAACTCCAATAACATGGGTTTGTATGTTGCAGAATTAAATAACACTCAACTTAACCCATAAGAATTAACCCAAAATAACTTTTTAACCAAGTTACTAAATATCTTCCAAAAGTCAACCCGATAATAACCAAATTTACTCCTCCAACCTACCAAAACAGGTAAGAGTAAATATTCTTCATTAATTAGAATTCGACCTTGACTTTGCTTATAAAAGGGGGCTCATTAATCTTTATCTTTCATCAACACATATCTTCAATAACACAAACCCTTCATCAACACAATGAGCTGGTTTCCACTTCTCTACATATCCTCAGATGATTCATCTGATGAGGATATCAGCTATTGTACAAACTCAGAGGAACCTTCTATAGGGTGGAGTGATTACTTTCCTCCAAGTGCTACCACATCCACATCATCCAACATGAAATCTAAAAAGACTGCAGCTTCTCCTACTCCATCCTTGGAGTTCTATTCCAGTTCTTCCTCTGATGATGATGATCCAATCTTCAATCTTTCGAAAGAACTTCCAAAAGCCCCCACTACAGCATTAGAGACTGAATTAATTGTACGAGATACCTTGTCAACATTACTGCCATAAGCAACATGAAGTGGCCTGCTGTTGAGAAGCCTACACAAGCACCAAAGCCTCCCAATCAAGTTCTGGGCCTTGCTTGTCCAAGGAAGCAACTTTCTTTTGATGACAAGAGAAAGAGGGCTTCCAAAGGCAAGCATGATTATGAGGGAAAGGGAAAGAAACCTATGGAGTAGGTGTGCTGAAGGTTTAGATGTTAGGTTGTTGGTTTATGTTTTGAGATGTTTTCTGGTGACTTTGTAATCTGAATGGTTGTTATGTACTTTCTTTGATATCAATAAAAGTACTTTTTCCTTTTTCTTTTATCACCAATCTTTCCACTGTTGTATGATTATTTCCACTGTGCTTTAATTTCTCTGCATACAAGTTAGTAGAAAACGATACACACATATACAAACAATACTAGTACCTAAAAATTATCCTGCAACACTGAAAAGTATTAGACATCAAAGATTTATGGATTTAGCATTCCAATACCTGTTACCAAGTACTGAAACCTACCTACATCAAGCCCTTTTGTTAATAAATCAGCATAATTGTCATCAGTATGGATTTTGACAACATTAATGAGCTTTTTCTCAAAACAATCTCTAATAAAATGATGTCTAATTTCAATATGTTTAGTTTTAGTGTGTTGCACAGGATTTCTAATAATGCATATGGTACTACTATTGTCTATATATATAATGGTGTTCATGAAATTGTACCCATAATCCAATAATTGATTATGAAGCCATAAGATCTGAGCACAACAACTAGCAGCTGCTACATATTCTGCTTCAGTGGTTGAAGTAGCAACCATAGTTTGCTTCTTGCACTTCCATGACACCAATCTACATCCAAGAAATTGACATCCTCCTGTAGTTGACCTTCTAGCCAAGCTTGCACCAGCATAGTCACTATCTGAGTATGTGACCAATTCCATAGGAGGTTCTCTTATAATCCTAAATTAGGATATGTCTTCAAATACCTTAAAATCTTTTCCACTGCTGTCATATGTGATGTCTTTGGAGTCACTTGAAATCTTGCACAAGCATATACAGCAAACATAATGTCTGGCCTTGATGAAGTAAGATACATCAAAGAACCAATCATAGACCTGTAAGTGTGCACATCAACATCAGCACCACTAGCATTCTTTAACAATAGATGAGTGGTCTTATCAGCAGGGGTATTTGAAGGTTTTGCATCAGTAAACTTGAACTTCCTAATAATCTCAGTCACTTATTTGTCTTGACTGATAAAGATGCCTTCTTTACTCTGTTGTACTTGCAGCCCCAAAAAGAATGTAAGTTCTCCCATAGAACTCATTTGAAATTCATCTTTCATCAGCTTTTCAAATTCTTTGCACATCTCTTGTCTAGTAGACCCAAAGATAATATCATCAACATATACTTGAACAAGCAAAATATCACCCTTGTCTTTCTTGATGAACAAAGTTTGATCAATCTTATCTCTATGAAACCCATTATTCAACAAATAAGTAGCTAAGGTTTCATACCACTTCCTTGGAGGCTGATGTAAGCCATAAAGAGCCTTAACCACTTTATAAACTTTATTTGGGTGTTGAGGATCTTCAAAGCCTGGAGGTTGAGAGACATAGACCTCCTCATCAATTGTACCATACAGGAAGGCACTCTTAACATCCATTTGATAAACAGTAAAGCCCATAAATGATGCATAGGCTAGAAACACTCTAATAGCCTCAATCCTTACAACAGAAGCAAAAACTTCCTCATAGTCAATACCCTCCTCTTGAGTGTATCCTTGAGCAACCAATCTAGCTTTGTTCCTGATTACTATACCTCTTTCATCTTTCTTGTTTCTGAAAACCCATTTAGTACCAATGACCTTCATACCATCAGGTAAATCACAGAGAACCCAAACC
Source organism: Artemisia argyi (assembly GCA_030686995.1). NCBI lineage: Eukaryota > Viridiplantae > Streptophyta > Magnoliopsida > Asterales > Asteraceae > Artemisia > Artemisia argyi. The sequence continues at coordinate 118,555 of JARVZY010000216.1, read as the reverse complement.
TTTTGAAGTTTAAACTTCAACAACTCCTCTTGCATAGCTTCAACCCAGCTAGATTCTTCTAAAGCCATATAAACATTTTTAGGCTCCACTTGTGAGAGAAAACAGAAAAACAAACATTCATTCTTTCTCTTATGCTTCTTGGACTCATAAACTTCACTAATGAACCCATGAATATCATCTTTCTTTGTCTGTCTTCTAGTCTTTACACCTGATTGAAGTTCACCAATAACATTATCAAGTGGATGCACTTTGTGAATTGAAGTCTGTGATGTGCTAGGAATATTATATGTTGTAGGCATTTTGAGATCTCTACATCATCACTGGGTGATTCCTGAGATGAACTTTCCACATTTGGGCTGTCAGTGGAAACTTCTGGTGTAGCAGTGGGAATTGAGTTACCACTGCTAGCAGGAATTTCTTTATTCAGAACATCAAAATTCACACCATCTGCATCACTTTTCTTTTCAGAATGATCAACAAAGTCCCAAAGTGGCATAACAATTTGATCTTTATCATCTTCATCATCTTTGCAAGTTTCATCTTCATCAATGAATTCTTATGAATCTTCAAGATCTTCGTCTCCTGTACTTGAAGTAAGAGGTACATAATTCATTGTATTTGACAATGTTTCAAGATCAAATAGCCAATATGGTCCTGAACCTGCCATGTTAGCTTTATTTTCAAGAAACTCAACATGCAAATTCTCTTCAATCTTCTTTGTTCTTAAGTTATAGACTCTAAAAGCCTTGCTAACCATAGAGTATCCAACAAAGAAGCCTTCATCAAAATTTTCTTCAAATTTACCCAGATGATCAATGGTATTGAGAATAGTAACATGACACCTAAATGGCCTCATAAATTCCAAAGTAGGAGGTCTTCCTCTGAATAACTCATAAGGTGTCTTGAACTTTGTCCCATTGCCACACCTGATGATCTTGATCTTCTTTTCAACTTGATTTTCAACTTCAGTGATGAATGTCTTAAGGATGCCTGTGGTCTCATCCTTGGTTCTTAAAAAGAAAACCCATGTGAATCTACTAAAGTCATCAGTCACAACAAGACAATGCTTCTTCAAATTGATGTTGCTCACAGATGTAGGACCAAACAAGTCCATATGCAGCATGAAAAGTGGATGATCAATAGAATTGAATGTCTTGGTCTTGCATGAAGCTCTGTGTTGCTTTCCTTTGAGACAGGCAATACAAGTTTGGTCATTTTCAAATCTTTTCTCTGGTAAACCTCTGACAAGGCCATCTTTCACAATCTTGTTAATGGTCTTGAAGTTAACATGACCAAGTCTTTTGTGCCAAAGCACGGATTCATCTAAAGTGGCTTTTTCAAGCAAGCAAGTAACATCCTTATTAGCCACTATGTTCTTCATGTCAATGCTATATAGATTGCATTTTCTAGGGATTTTAAGCAAAATTTCACTTTCATCAGGGAGCTTATAATCCTTAGATAAGATATAGCATTCATCTTCTGTGAATAGAACTCTATGCTTCTTGTCACACATCTGCGACACACTGAAAAGGTTGTACTTGAGTTCTTTCACATAGTGCACATTCTCAAAGTCTATGTTTCCAGCCTTGATTGTTCCTTTGCCAGAAACTTTGCCTCCAATTCCTCCTCCAAAGCTGACAAATTGTCCATCATAAGGTTGGAAGTCTGAAAGATAGGACTTATTGCCAGTCATGTGCCTGGAACATCCACTGTCTGAGTATCCTTGATCATTTGTTGTCTTTGAATGTTCCTGCACACAAAATAAAGGAATTAGTTCCTTTTGGGGACCCAAGCCACAAATGACTTGGATCTGCCTCGTGTATCAATATAATTGTATCTATTCAAGGTCATTGATACACCATTGGGATTGTTTGAGGTGATTGTTCCTTTTGGTTTCCATTCCTAACGTGCTGAGGCCTTAACAGCATTTCCCATATTTACCCTCTTATTGTTCACAGACCCACCAGTGGAAACCTTTGGCCTTGCAGTGGTAACTGCTGGCTTAGCGGTGGAAATTGCTAGTTTTGAAATTTTGGGTACCCACTTGTGATTATTGTAATCTTTCTTTTCAAAATTGGTCTTTTTCCCTGTCTGAGTAGATTTAACAAAAGTAGTAACAGGGGGCTTAGGGTAAACTCTATTTTTATTACTGGCAGTGGCAACTGCTGGTCTTGCAGTGGAAACTGCTGGTTTGGCAGTGGAAATAGGTTTAATGCCAGATTTAAGCAAAACAGACCTGGGAATCATCTTGCTAAGTGGATTAGGGTGAGTTCAGTTATTAGCATTATATCCATTCACCCTAGTACTCCCAAACACTTCCCTTCTACCCATGTGATAGGTACAGTTATAAGACAGATGGTCAAAGCTACCACATATATGACAGGGTTTGTTGTTGAACACAAAGTCACTACCAAATTGCCTAGATTTAACATGATTCAAACTCCTCATATTTCCCCTAGGAGTTGTTGACCTACTTCTGTACATCTCTGCATATCTAGTAGTGGGCCTAGTGAAATTAGGTTGTGACCTAGGCTTCTCTTTGACAACATCAAGAATACTCTTTTTAACATCCACCTTTACATTCTCAGGAACACTAGGTTTAGACTCAACATTCAAACTTTCATCTTTAAGAGATGAGTCACTAGCACTATCAAATGTATCAACTTCAACCTGGACCTTTTCAATAACAGATTCTTTAACAAATTTTGGTCCATAGGTCATGGTTGGTTCCTGGAATTCTTCTAATCATGTGTGAGCTAAGTCAATGCCAGGAGGTGATGGAACACCTCTTAGAGGTGGTGGAACTGTTTTGTATCCAAATCCTGACTTGGCTTTGTTCACAACTTGGGCTTCCCAAATTTTGTCAATACACTTGGATTGGTGATCTAGTGTATTACAAGTTATCTTTATATTCTCAGTAGCCCTTTTAACCTTTTCTAGTTCTTCCCTAAGAACCTTGTTTACAGCAACCTGATAATCTAAGTCTCTTTTTAACACAGCAATATCATCATTGAACTTAGATTCATTTGCCCTATAATGCTCTAATTGAGTTTCTAAAACACCTAGACCTCTTTTATGATTTGCTAAGTTATAATTAGTATGATTTAACTCTAGCAATTGTGCATCATATTGTGCTTTAATTTTCTCATACTCTTTTAAGGCCTTACAAGTTTTAGAGCAAGCATTATTAATTTGTACCTCAGAGTCAAAAAAAGCCATTAGTGCAAGCTCAGTAGCCACCATTGCAGACTCAGAATCATTTTCTTCATCCTCAGCCATAAAACTCCAATCAAAGCTCACTCCATCAATATCCAATAGCCCCTTTTGCTCATCAGTTGTAGGTTCTTTCTTCTTGTCCTGCTTATACCAAGTTGACCTGTTGTCAGGTTTCCTTGGTTTCCTGCATTCCCTGGCAAAGTGCCCCTTCTTATGACAATTATAGCACTCCACATTCTTTTTGTCAAAACCTACTGTCTCATTACCATTAATGGTAATTTTCCTTCCAGTCTTCTTCCAAAACTTCTTTGCCTTTAAGCTTAGTAATGCCACCTGCCATTTAATGTCCATCTCCTCCATATCATCCTCATCAATTTGATCCAAATCCTCATGATTGAGAATTGAACTACCCATCTGACTTGATATAAAGGCATAAAAGGTAGAATCACTAAGTCCAGCAATCTGTCTTTTTGAACTAGCAGTGGAAACACCTCCACTACCAGTGGAAACAACAATGTTAGCACTGTCATCATCACTATCACTTTCTCCATCTGAACTATCATCAACAGATGATGATATGGGTGCTACACTTCCTGAACCTGTGCTTAGTTTTCCAGCTTTCTTCAATCTGTGTTCAATAACCTTGAAGTTATTGTACAAATCATTAAGTTTCATAGTCTCCAAATCTGGCTTGCCTTCCCACACTGCAACATTGGTTCCAAACTCAAAGGGTAAACTTCTTAAGAACTTTAGATTGAGGTCTTCCTTTTCCACCTCAATTCCAAAAACAGTGAGTTGAGTAACAATCTTTTGTAGCCTTGTGAAGATGCTATCAATAGATTCATTACTTGTTGAACCAAAGTTCTCATAAGTCTGTTTCAGCAGGGTCTTCTGAGTCTTCTTGGTGGAATCATTACCACCAAAAACATTACAGATCTCCTCAAAAAGAGTCTGTGCAGTCTTGTACTTGCTGAATGCAAGAACTTGATCTCTGGGAAGAGTCATCAGCAACAAACCTCTGGCCTTCAGATCATTCTTCATCTGAAGTCTTTCATCATTAGTAACAGGTCCAGTGTTCACCTTTGTTACCTCACCAACCATCTCTGAAGTAGTTCCAGGTTTGAAAGAATTACCAAACATTATGATCTCCCAGAGTGTATAGTCTTGTACCATAAAGAATTGTTTGATCATTAGCCTCCACATCTCATAGTCATTCAACTTAAGCTTGGGAAGCTTAGCAGCAATGTTTGATTGACTGGTTTCTGTCTCCATTGATTCTTCTGAGTGAACTTGGGGTCTTCTAAATCAAAGTATCAAAGCCTGTCTCTGATACCACTTGATGGATCTAAACACCTTGAACTGTGTTAGATTGATACTTTGAGTTATATCACTAAGTATGCGGAAACTACTTAGTAATACTTAGAAGATTGATTGTGAATGAAACAGTTATTTATGAATGAGAATAATGTATGTAACAAACAGAAAGCTCCAATATTATTAATAATAATAATACGAGTGATCGTAGTATCACTAGTGTTACACCTTGAAGCTCTTAGAAAAACGTATATCTAAACTTTAACCTAGGACCTCCTTTTATAGCACAAGGAGTCCTCTCCTACAAGATAAGTATAACTCTAATAGAATAAGATATACACAAGATCTATTCTATATTTATCTAAACACGTTTCCTAACAATTATCCAAACAGCAGTGGTAATATATGTTCTTGCAGTGGTAATGAGTTTCCACTGCAAGTACATTCTTCAGCAGTTGTAATATCTTCACTAGCCGTGATAACTGTTAGTATAATTCCCAACAGTTACGTCTAGGGTGTTAAGTGCCAGTTTGTTATTCTTAGTCAAATAGGAGTCGGATTGGTTGGCTTGTGTCCCAAGCCTAACCGGTGTCTTTGTTTACAGCCAACTTACTACGTCTTTGTACAAGTTAATTTTTGATAAGGAGAAATTTGTTACACTTTTAAGGGGTCATTTAATCCCTAAGTCATGATAATATGATCAATTATAACCTTAAATCGTTTCTTTTGTCAATTTAGGTACTTTTGAGAAGAATTCTGGAAAAGGAAGCATTTTGGAAGTTTTTGGAGCAAAAAGTGAAAACGACAAAGTCAAGAATCCAAGCTGAAAATTGTACCTGACGGCGTCAAGCATTTCAAAGGGACGACGTCACTCATTAGAACAAGAGGTGGATATCACAATTTCACTTGACGCGCCAGAAGAAAAGTTGAAGCATAAGGCGTGACGGTGTCACGTTATACAGAAAGTAGGCCGCCACGTGTATTTCCCAAGGCGTGACGGCCCAGAAGTCTTACAAGGGGACGGCGTCAAGAAGTTGGATTGGACGACAAGAAACCCTAAACACGGTGAGATGACGGCGTCAACCATTAAAAGGGGACGCCGTCACCATTGTAAATCTACATATACTTTTCGATTTTTCATTCATACGAGAGGACTTTTGGTAGGGAACTTTTGGGTACGAACCCTAGTCGACTTTTGCAGCAATTTTAGGGTTCCAAACCCTCTTTTCTTCCATGTTCAATTAAATATAAGTTATCCTTTAATCATTTAATATTGCCATGTGTTGTTTGATTATATCGTATTGATGAGTGTGTAAATACTCATCATTTTATACCCATATTGGATTGTAAAATTACCAAAATCACACAGATATGCCTCATAATAATGCAAATATCATTGGATTGTGTTTTTATGTATTTCAGGTACAAAAGGATTGAAAACAAATGAAAGACGAGCAAAGTTTACATAATTACTTTGAAGAAAAGTCTTGGATTACAAGTTCCTGAACTTTCTAGAATTGTCAAAAATGGTCCCTGGATGATTTATTTTGAAGAAAAGTCAACCACAGTCCCCCAGGAATCAAGGAATGACAATTTAAACCCTTGGTTTACAAGTTTCATAAATTGCCAAGATAGGTCCCTCAAGTTTCCAAAATGGCAGAAAATACCCCTAGAGGTGTAAAAGTGGAAAAATAACATTTATGGTCCTTGGGTTATGGAAACTTGGCAAGAAAGGTCCTGGAAATAAGTTTGGAAAGTTACCAATTTCAGCCCTTGATTTTCAGAAAATTGCAAAGTTGGTCCTTGTATTAATCAATCAAACCAAATGGACCCTTTGTAATACTAAGCCCAAAAACCAAACACAACCAATCCAATCCACCCTTTCCACCCTTTGGCCTGGCCCAAACTCACACAAGCCCACCTACGTTTTATTATAAAAACGTGCCAGGGTCAACTAGTCAAATCCACCCTCAACCTTTTTCCCTCCTTCCCAACACAACCAGTACACCATCTTCCCTACCCTGTACCTCTCCAACATTTTTGTCCCCCCTCCTCTTCCCCATACTCCTACCTCAACTACCCTACAACACCAATCCACCCCTACTCCTCACTTTCTACCACTATCCTCCAAAACTTGCCCCCTGCCCAATTGCTTAATATGTTATCCCACCAAAACTGAAATAAAGGGCTAAGATTGATACAACTCATCCAACGGCCTGGAATTGAAGTGGGAAGAAGCCAGGGCCCATTTTTAAAACCTATAAATGAAGAAAAGAAGAGAGAAGTCAAGAGTTAGATAGTTAGTGAGATTTTAGTAGTTAATGGTAGGAGTAGTGTAATTTAGTAAAACCAAATTAGTGTAATCTTTGTTGTTTCTCAACTTTAATTTCAGTATTGTACTCTTTTAAAGTTTAATCAAGGTTTAGTCTTCCTTTACTTGTCAAGTTTTTATTTCATTGCTTATTTTCAAGTTTTCTAGTTTTAAGCTATTCTTACTATTTTATACGATTACATAAGTTCATATAGCTTATTGTGAGTTCCTACCTTCATTAGAACTGTTTTAAAGTTACTTACTCAAGTTTTCATTAAATCCAAAAAAAGAAATCTAAAAATTACCTAAAAATAGAAAAAAACTGAAAAAAGAAGAAAAAGAAGAGAAGAAGAAGCTAGAGTATGGTTTAGTGTCTCATGGGAGGCATTAGGATTAGTTGAGTACCATGTTCTTGGTTTGGATGCACATGATCATTTGTAAGGAAAACTCCATTTTTAGCTTAAGTACTGTAGCATAGCTCATTCACTGCTTATTATTGGTTATTCACTGCTTTTTCTTGCTTAGTTATGTTCATTAGTTGTTAATTATCCCATTGGTGCTAATTTGTTAGAAAATATTTGTATTCAAAAGGGTCTCAGTTTCACTGTTATTTTTAGATAATATAACTTTTTGCATTTTGCTCACTTAGACTGCTTATCTAGGGTTGAATCAAGTTTCTTTAAGTGATTTTGGTCTTAAGTAGACCTCTGTGTTCAAGAATCTTGCTCACATCAGTTAGTTGTAGTATAAAAATCATATAGTGAACTTTTAAAGGGGTGTTTGGATTTAGAGAGTAACCTCTGTTAAGGCTTGTTTCTGTGATAACCTTGGGTCAATACCACTCACACTAAGTTCTATTAGCATGATTCAAGCATAAAATCAGTAGGGTGTTTTAGAAAAAGTCAAAATTCACTTTAATCTCTTTGAATTGTTCACTATTGAGATTTCAGGAACCACTTTTCATCAAATCAGTTTATTAGTGTTTAAGATAGCTTGTTTTAGTCTAACTGTAGCTTATAATCTCATAATCATTCAGTAAACCTAGATCAAAAGTCATAAAAGTCAACTTTTCATCATTTCATCAAAAGTCAAGAGTTGCATTTTCTCAGTTTTTCCAAATATTGGGTGATTTTTCATGCATTCATTATTGGTCCTTTTGATCTGAATTTGTGGTACAACAAAGGTTGGAAGCTCATTTTTATTGTCATAATTTTTCCTTATTTTTTATATTTTTTTCATACTGCTTATTAGAGCTTATAAGTTGGCCTGTTTGCATGTGTTATGCCCTGCAGCAGGGTGAGTTAATCACAAGCTCATTCTCCTTCAGCCTTAGCTTGTTCATCAGTAGACCATAGATTAAGATTTTAGATGTTTTAGATAGCTTATTGTATCATCTCTCAATGTATGTGCTTATTTTTCATCTTACTGCTTATTTATCAGCTTAATTTGTGTTCCCAAATACCACCACTGAACACATTACACTGAGTAATTAGTGTGAAGGTGCTTATTTCACAAGCCCATTTTGAGCTTAACTGTGGGTCCCACTGAGAGATCTTTGGCTTTTTGGAAAGCCTGGTGAATAAGCTTGTTGGGTCAGTGCTTGTTGTGAGCTTGGGAGCTTGTGCTCCCAACTTAAATTTGGCCTGCAATGTGCCCTTTCAGGCCTGTTTGGAGTGCTTATTTAGTTCTTGATTGTTTTAGTTTAAAATGCTTATCTCTGTGGTCTTATTTGTTCATATCAGCTTATTTGTGCTTGTCTTAGTAGGATTTAAGTTAATTGCACTTTAGGTTTAGGTTATAGCTTATTTTCCAGCTTTTTGAATCTCAAATCTCATTTTTAACCCATTTTTGGCTGCTGTGGGGCAAATAAGCCGACATAGAGCTTATTAGAGCTTTTTATAAGTCTTGGTTTTTACAAAAGTTTGCTTATTATTGTTGGTGCTCAGTTTTGTAAAAGAAAAACATCAAAAAGAGAAATAAAAATAAAAAGTGCAAAACCAGGGGTCAAACCCTGGTCTCCACACTCACATGACAACACCTTCACCAACTGCCCTTGGGTCTTTCTTCATTATATCCTTGCAACCCTTCTTATTTAAATACCATTTAGTATATTTAGCTTATTTAGCTTATTTTTGTTAATACACTGCTTATTAATAAGCACTTTAGGCTTTTCTTATTTTTCTTAGTTAACTGTTAAGGTAAAGTATTTTTATAAAAGTTTTGTAATTTTCCAAAATAGTTTAGGATTTTTAATTATTAATTTTAGTTCAAATAGTTTTTAATTAATAATAAATAATTAAAAACTCAAAAAAATATTTTTCTTTTTCTTAAAATTTTCTTTTGTTATTAGGATTGTAAAAATATAAGTTTCATATCCGAAGGCCTTTTATTTATCAAAACTCACGTTTGATTTCGTTCATTTACTTAATTTTTAACTAAACGTTCGTGTTTTCGGTTTTAAAATGTTTTAGGTTAATTTGATTTCACGTTATTGTTGAGATAGCTTATTTAAGCTATTTCCTTTCGTATTTCCTTAGTGTAATCGTCTCAAACCCTTTCCTGTCCAAGTTCACCCAATCAATAATCCGTTTCAATACCTTTACATGCCTCGCTGGGACATAACGACCCGGGGAAACTCTGTACTCCTTGGAGATTTGGCTTAAGCTGTTTGACCATCTTGACCACATTTGTGGTTGACTTTGGTTGACCGTTCAGGGCCAATCAAAATTTGGTGCCGCTACCGGGGAGGTGTGCTGCGTATCTAAATGGTTTCCAGATTAGTGAATATGGATATACGCTTATTGTATATTTACCATCTTTGTTCATATTTTCATATTTTTCATAAAAACAAAATGAATCGTGAAGTTTACCATTTTAGATTACTCAAAGATTACTGAGTGTGATCCAAGAGGAAACGATTTGGTTTTTCAAAACGAGTTCCAAAAACATTGTAAATTAGTTTTCAACGAACACAAAATATCCATCTTTACCCTCTTACCTTTTTGATTCTCCATTCCTTACCCTCCAGAACCATTTGATTCTTTCTATGTCTCATCCCCACCTTCTTGATTGTCAATGGTGTGGTAGTCCTCATAATGGTGGTAATTGCCCCAGTTGCGGCATGGTAGAGTCAAGAAACGGGTCTGTCTATAACCAGAATCCCTATTCCTACCATGACACAACTGATTTATTCCATCAGCTCCCACATCATGAGACACCGACATATTCATGTGAATATTGTGGAGGTCATCACCAAGGTTTTAATTGTAAAACTATTCAAAATTTTGGTTACAACCAATATCCATACAATTCACCAAACCTGACTCAACAGTTTTACTGTTGTGAGTACTGTGGTGGTTCACACTACGGTTCTGATTGTCAATCAGGAAGCACGCTTGTCTATGAGCCGGTTCCTGGTGATAATTATAACCCAAGCACATATGACTCACAACCACATCAGTTCAGCTGTTGTGAGTACTGTGGAGGCCCTCATTTCAGTTCTGATTGTCAAACAAGGAATCCATTTCCTTATGAAAATTACGACTATCCTTATCATGAACAAACTCCACAGTACCAAATGAATCAAGCACTTCTTCCAGAAATGCAAAATGCATTAGGGATACTTGATGAACTTAAGGATTTGCTTAAAGAACTTGCCCAGAAAGATCCTCATCAAAAATCCATGGAAGAATTGTTAGCTCTATTTGGGAATCAATTGCAAAAGAAAAAGCAGCCAAATCTAGTTCTCAATTTCGTTTCATTCCTGATGACAGTGATGATGAAGATACACTTGATATTCTACAATTCTATAAGGATTCATCAAGTTCATTAGTTGATATTCCAGCAGTTGAGATTCAATCTCAATCAACTGTTATCACACCGGAGGTTCCCACTCACTCTCTGAGCATGGGGGACGAGCATCTTGACACTGTTCCTGAAAAGGAATCAGATGAATTCATAAAATCTAGTGTTGAGAACCTTGTCCTAATCCCAAGAGAATCACAGGGAACTTTTGATCATATGTGTGATTTTCCTTTCTCTCTTGAGTGTTCAAAAGATCATTTTGAGACTTTCTCCGATTTTAGTGAAGATTGTGCATCTTATGGAGACATCAAGTATGTTGAGGCATCACTCCCACATTCTGATGTTGATCCTCTTCTTGAGGAGTTCGCCGATGAACTTACTCACATCAATCCACTTCCATCGGGAAGTGATGATGATCTCTTGGATTTCGAAGCCACTCTAGGAGAAATTGAAAGGCTTTTATATCATGATCATTCACTCAATTCTTATCCCAACAGTCCAGAAGAGGATATTGATCACCTTGTTCCCGAGACATTCATAACATCTATCACCAATCCTCTATTTGAATTCAGATCTGAATTCACTTTGATTTCTGATAATCCAATCTTTGGTATTCAGATCGAGGAAAGTGATGAGTCCACAACGGAACAAGAGTTCACAGATTCACATCATGTGATTGATTCTCTTCACGAGGAGTTCTTCGGTGAACTCACTCATATCATGACTCCTCTGGAGTGTGATTACTTGGATGACAAGAAAAACCATGATCGAGGGGAAAAGTTCTCAATCATGAGAATTGGTATTTTGATGACAAATTTTTCCACCCTACCACTCGAGATGTTGTCCAAACCAAAGAGCTTAACTAATGAAATCCAAATTTAGGAAACTGAACCTGATCTTGAGGAAGAAGATCTTGTAATTATTTTTATCATGACTTTCTTTCTTTTCTTCACCTACCTGGTGACTTCCTCTCTTCTTCACTCCTTCGGGAGTGAGGAAACCATCTTTGACCCCGGCATCACCGCTTATAGTTTATACTATTTCAAGACGGGTATGTATCATCGGTGTGGAACTTTCACGTACTTCAATTTTTATCCAAAAATCTTGAATGAAAGTCCGATGGAGATTGTCTCTTCCACATGTTGCTTCCCCAAGAACCAATGAATTCAGGGTCGAGTCAAGCTAGTGACTCGGTAAACAAAAACATTAGCATCACATGGGTTTTCACCCAGGCTTCTGTCTTCTTTCTTATTTTCAAACACTAAGTGTGGGGGAGTTTCCTCTGCTGTTGTTTGCCTTTGTATGTTTGGTCATGTTTGCAGGTACCCGTTGGATAGTGATGATTGACGCGCCTATTTTCAATCCAGCTGCTCAATATCTTATCCTTTTGCTAACGATTATCTAGGGATATCTTTTTAATCCTTTTTGTGAAAACATATTTCCATTTCACACTTGGCTATTAGTATTACCTTTTTACGTTCAAAGAGTCGGCATAACAGCCGGGACTTTGAATATTGAGGGCAATATTCAATTCTAAGTGGAGGGGGGGGGAATTCTGTCAAATTTTTCACATGTATTGTACCTTCTAGTTCCCTAGTACCCCCATTTTGCCCAAAATTTTAAAATTTGTGCATAAAAAGAAAAGTGCTTTGCACACAAAAAAATGAGAAAATTTGAAAATTTCTGCAAAAATATAATAAGTTTTGACACTTTGTTTGACTTTCCGCTGGGTAGATTAGGAATAGAAATTTTGACCTGACTGGGCGCATTGAGCCCTAGCTGTTCCCTTAACTCATTAAGGCTAAGCATCCGCAAATCTCATTTCTTGAGGTAGTGACCATCCGATTATTAGATTAATTGACTAATCACGCCAGTGAGCTAGTGTATGACTTGGTGACCATCCGTTATGCAAATAACGCGCCAGCGAGCCAAGAAGTGCACTAGTGACCATCCGTTAGTTGAAGCGTCGAAATATTCGTGCCAGCGAGCTACTAATATAGAGTTTGTTTAGAAGTTAGATGCTAAACGTGGAGTAGTTGGTTCTCTTTAGAGCTCATCGTAGGTACTTGTGGGTTTTTGCTCCCACAAAATTTTCTCACCTTATATCTGTAAAAATAATAATTAAAGACATCATGTTATGACGAAACTTAGTTCTTTATCTTCTTAAGAGAATCCTTGTTTTAAAAGTTGGGTACACATCAAGGTCGTATAATAAATTCTATGAGCTGCAATTCTAAAAACGGGACTTTAAACCTCTTTTCGGAAATATGTGAGGTCTTGATCCAAAACCTTTAGGTCCTCATTTCAGGAACGTCTAGAGTGGAAATACCCCATGTTATGTAGGAAAAGTTATGTCATAAAAAAATGATGAATAAGAGTGAGTTATGTGCTTAAGTGTTAGACAAAAGTTGATGGCACGTGAGGTGCATGTGCAGGGTCCTAGACCAGACACATGAGGTGCACGTGTATTTCTCCTCAACTAATGTCTATGAGTCTGTATGTATCCCAATTCCTTGATGTGGACCTCATTTTTAAAGCAGCGATTCTCGAGAAAAGATAAAAAAAACTACTTAGCGTCTTAATATGGTATCTTTATCGGAATAAAAATTATCGAAACGAGAAACTATGAAGAAATTCATATCTCAACAAAAATAAAAAATAGAGGAAAATAGGAAAATGGGAGCCATAAGTTATTACACAAGTAACTTCCATGAGTAGTGTTAGCATCTAACTTGTAATAAAGCTATGACTTCGTTTTTACGCTTAGCAAGGGAACTTGTGAAAAATCAGAGACGGTGAATTCTATCCGTATGGATACTTCTCTTTGAGCTGTGTTTCCAACACTGTGACCCTAAACGTTATTGAGAAATGATGAAAGTCAAACATCCCGTCACATAATAAATAGAAAAATACAAAAACAGAAGTGTAGATAATAAAGCCAAAACGGGTTTGTTGAGGCAACATGATCAAGATCTCTTTATGTTTTAACGATGACAATAAACCATCGAAACACATAAAATAACAAACGTTAGCCAAAATTCCCCGAATCATAAGTCTGCTGCTGGCGCGCCACCTACGAGTCAACGTGTGGGTAATGCACCAGGCGTCTGTGAATATCGGGATGAATTTTGAAAGTTGGCTTTCCCCTTACCCGACAAATGTGGATCTTTCAATACAGGTATGAATATGCTATGTGCTTAATTGAGAACACTCGAAACGAGTTTTGGGATTAGAGAGATCCAATTTTTAAAGCACCCATTTACGGGAAAAAGCCAACTCATGTTTTCTAACTATCGCCTCTAGCCAAGGCTTTTCCAAACTTAGGGAGCTTATATAATTCACACAACATCATGTGAAAGCATCCATATGCTCATATCCCGTGCTTACGTCTTCTCTAATCACGTAACGGGTCTACTCCCTTATTGGTCAAACTAAGTCAAAGGTCACTTTGCGTAAACGCATCCTTTCCCACTTGGGTTATGCTTTACATCAAGGCAAAGCACTTAACTTTTTTGAACCAAGGTATTAGTTGAGAATATTGAGTCGTGGAAAGTCACGAGATATGAAACTATGGATTCTCGACGTTGTGTTACTTGAACTTATAAGTAATTGATACGTGGGAATCGCACCAGGCTTTACCTCTCGAGGGATCTCGAGAAGCTTACAACCCCCACCAGGCAGTGTACCTGATCGTTGTAGTATAGTATAGTGACAAGTACCGGGGGATTGATCGTTCAACTCAGGAATAGTGTCGTTAGGATTGAAATTAATCTAACTAGGTCTAAAGGTGAAGGATGATTCTTTTTTTATTTTTATATTTTATGAAAAGCAAGTAAAAAATCTCATGTATTGGAAGGAGGGGCAGAATTAGTTGCTAATCAACTAACCCAAAATGCTACTAATCAAACTAATGTGCAAGAAAAATAAACTAAGGTTCTATAAGATAAGTGAAGCATGTTTACCTATGATATGTTACTCCTTGCTAGCTATCCAATTCTACCTATTGAATTGTCACACCTTGTTTTAATTGACGGGTTGTATTCCTTAATACCATTCGTGGGGTGGCGTACGTACTTCCCCAACTCTATAAGCTCCTACTTCACTCCTATGTCGAGCCTGCAAGAAGTTCCTAACATGGGATCATTAGAATTCGCTCATGCATTAAATACAACCATAATAACCTAGTACGCATTGCTTCATGTTTCTTAAGAGGTTCAAGCATGTCACCATTGGAAGTCTGCCAGTTTTCTTAAGCCTAACATCGAATACAATCAACCAAACAAGAGACAATAGGAATCAAGAATTATAAGCTAAATCAACTAGACCTATTGAAGTGTCACACCCTAATTGATGAAGATAGACACAAACATCAACAAGGAATCAATAAGATCCAATCAATTATATACAAGTTTCACATAAACATAAGTAGACACAAGGTGAATTAGCAAAACATCATCAAAGAAGAGCAAGCAACAATGATAATGGAAAACATGATTATGATAGAATAAACAAACCAATACATGATGTTTATGGAGTGATTGAAACCCTCTAAGTTGCTGGAAAAACACCTACCTAAACCCAGGAATTGACCTTAGGGTTTAGGGCTTACAAAAAGTAAAGTTATGATGTTATATTTATAGGCAAGTTTTCTGTCGGCAAGGCTTGACGGCGTCAGCTTTAACACATGACAGCGTCAGCCCGCCGTTTTCACTAAATCCGAGTTCGTATGCAAAAGTTGTGACCAAAACAATATCAGCAACTCCGCGCGCCAGTTTTGACAAGTTAACACGTGACGGCCTACGTGACGCCTTCAGGAAATTTTCTAGGCCATCACTCTTTAATTTTACACATGACGGCCTTGGGTTACGCCGTCATCTCCAATGCACAAAACTTTCTGGACCGTCACGGACTTTATCCACTTCCACATCTTGTATTACTCTTGACGCCGTCATGAAGAAGCTTGTGACGCCGTCAGGTACTGTTTTCAGCAAGGAAAATTAAGACTTTGCGGTTTTCTTCACTTTTATGCTCCAAAAACGTCCAAAATGCTTCCTTTTCCAGAATTCACTCCAAAAGTACCTAAAATCACAAAAGAAACGATTTAGGGCAATATTTGATCAAATAAATTCAATTCTGGGCTTAAATGACCCCCTAAAAACGGATCATTTTTTGCCTCATTAGTAACCTATGATTTTCTCAACTCATAATCTTAATTGTCTAAACTTTCTTTTCTTAATGACAATTATATTATTTCTTAATCTTCTCTTAATCTCATTTTTACAAAAGACAACAAAACCAAATCTCCCACAATCCTTCCCAAAATCATTCCCAACATTCTCCTACAATATTCTCTTAGACTCTCTTACAAAAGTGTACATTTGTCCCTTCACATACTCCCACACAATATTCCCTCAATCTACCAACTTCCCATATAATCCAACTCATTCCTTACACACTCTTGATCTCCACCATCCATTTCAAATAAACACATCTCAACCCTCCATATTTCCCACATGCCAAATAGTTTGAAATTAAAAAAAGGCTCCATTTGATCTCAACCATTCAATTCAAACTAAAACCATCTCAACCATCCATCCAACCTCCTCTCTATTTCATCACATGTGTTTATATCTAACCATCCATTTCAAACCAAAATCATCTCAACCCTCCATCTCATTCTTTCCCACCAAGCAAAGGAATATACCTTTGGAATATCCCTCCTTAACCCACCTCTCTACATCTCAACCATCCACTTCAAACCAACACATCTCAACCATACATCCTTCCTTCTCTCTATTTCAACACATGCTTTTAATCTCAACCCTCCATTTCAAACCAAAACCATCTCAACCATCCATCTCACCCCTTTCCCCAGGCAAAGGAATATACCTTTGGAATATCCCATGGCATATTCTCTTCTCACTTATGCCATGTGAGGAATATCATTTCTACCCCTTCCAAATTACCCTATCTACACTTTATACCCTTGGTAATTTGCTTTCTCTTTAAACACTTCAAGAAACATTTTCCAAATTGGCTATTTAAGTTGGTAAATCTTAGATTGATTAATGTTAAGGTTTAGTGTGAAGTACAATTTGGGGTTTAGCAAGGATAGGTATTTGTAAGATCCAAACATCCAACACTTGGGAATGTTTACAGAAGCATGGCGCGCTGACGCACGGGTGACGCGCCGGCCTCGAAAAAAATTCCCAAGTTTGGGTTCTTTGCCTATAAATACCACCCTTGCCTCTTGTATTCCTCAACCCTTGCCATTACTCTTTCTCTCTACATTCTTTCTCTCTAATCCTCTAATTCTATCTCTTGTGTTCTTAGTTAAACACACTAACATCTTTAAAAGAACACATCTCCTTGCAAGGGAAGAATCACAAGAACCTAATCCACTCTTGTGATTGTGTCGAGGGTCTTCTTATCTTTACCCTATCTACTATAATTGAATCTCTAGGTTAGGTTAGGGCTTGATTGAGGAAACATTCATTCATTCATTCAATTGTTTGTAAGGGAAATCTTGTGTTTTGGTGACCAAGCCTAGATCATTGGGGATCTAGTTAGGGTTTGATACTTCCGGGTGGAAGTTTTGGTTGTGGTCTAGGTGACCCTTAGTGTAAGTCGAATCACGAGATTCTTTAGGGTGGTTTCCGAGGTGCGGAATACCGTGGGAGTAACTCCTTCTTTGTGAGCATCGATATTGGTGAATATCGGTGGAGTGAATTGTAATGGTTTGTAGTCCACCGAAAGGATTATACTATTGGAATAGTATCGGTGTCGTGGATTCGCAACTGGATGTACGGATGGTATAAACCCCCCATCCCGAACCAGTATATATCGTGGTGTCTCTATTTACTCGCTTTATATACTTTGGTTGTGTTTGTGGTTGTTTGGATTGATTGTACAACCACTTGGTTTTCTTTGAGGCTTAAAGTTTTTAAACGTCTTAAAAGCCGAAGAAACCGTATTCACCCCCCTCTACGGTTCTACAATTGGTATCAGAGCGGGATACTTAAGTTTTCAATCGTTAAAATCTTCCCGTGAAGGCGTTTTAAAGTGAAAACTTCTTTTTCAAAAATTTGAAACCCTAAAATCAATTTTTGAAAAAGTTGAGTATTAGATCCATGGCTCATGATAACCTTATGTCATTAAGGGGTAACACAAGTGGTTATGGATACTCCAACAAGAAAGATCCGAAGACATTTTGTGAAGTCACATGGAGCGATAGTGATGAAGGTGATCATGAAGAAAGGAACGAATCATGTCTCATGGCATTCGGATCTCAAGAGGTACATCTAAACCCTTCTTACTCAAATAAAGATGTAAATATTCATGATTTACAAAATGATAATTTTAAACTATTAGAAATGAATAATAACTGGATAAAAGATATAAAAGCTTTACTTAGAGAAAAACGTATTTTGCAACAAGAAACAAATAAACTTGCTAATAGAGCAAAGGAACTTGAACTTGAAATTGAGAGAATAAAAGTTGCAAAAACAAAAGAGGTGGTTGAATCTTGCTTAAGTTGTCAAAAACTTACACATGAGGTTGACTCTTTGGAAAACAACTTTTCTAACCTTCAAGATGAAGCTCTAAGTTTTTCAAAATTCAAAAAGAGTAGTGTCACTTTAGATAATATGTTGTGTCAACAAAAATTGTCCCAAGATAAGGAAGATATTGGATTTTCAAAAACTCATAAAACTACTCCAACGAGTCAAAGCAAACCAATCATATTTGTAAAAGAAAGTGAACACGTAAAGTCAAAATCCATAATTCCTCAAACTCATTTTTCAAACACTCGAGGTACTCAAGAACCCATTGCAAATCATGAAACCATAAAACAATTTTACAAACCGGTTTCAAGTAATGGATTTGATTACACTAAAACTCGATGTTAGGACCCAAGTTTTATATCATTTCACACATATTAGATCTAGAGAGAGAAAGAAAGTAGAGAGAGAGAGTGGAAGGAACCCTTGGAATGAAAATGAAAGAGATGAAATTACTAGGAGAACCAACACCCTCAAAGGAGGGGTTACAAGACTATATATAGGGAAGGAGTAGGGCAACACTCCCTTCCTCCCTATCTAGAAAACGAAATGGGCTTAAGGCCCATGGGCTTGCTACATAAGCCTTAAGTTATAATAAACATACAAGCCTTAGCAACCTATTACAAGTAAATGCTCGAGACTTGATAAATAGTAAAACTACGTTCCCAACAATCTCCCCCTAAGGGTCGGTCATCAAGGTTGCTTGACGTCTTCGTCTTAATCTTTGACTTTCAATGCTTTAGACGTCTTCTAAATCATTCATCGTTCTTTGTTCTTAGTTGATGTAGTTGTGATCATCTTATTACAAAATGTAATGACCGAGACTTGATTAAATATAAAAGTACGTTCCCAACAATCTCCCCCTAAGGGTCGGTCATCACGGTTGCTTGACGTCTTCTTCTTTGTCTTTGACTTTTGACTCGTATAACTTAAGACGTCTTCAAAAGAGAGTGGGTGTTCTTTTGCTTCATTGTTCATTGTTTGTAATAGATGTGGTAGTGATCATCTTATGAAGTTATCTGCCATGCGTCACTTCTGCGTCTGTGGTGGTCGCCGTCCATTCCAACATGCTCATACATCTTTGAATTTTGACTTATACATGCACGTAGTTCCCTTTCTTAGACTTAAGATCTTTAGTCTTTATACTTTGTAGATTCTTCTTTTTGGCGTAGAATCTTTCTTTGAACTTTGTGTTGCACAGATCTTTGAGGGAGCTTTTGATGACTTCAAGATGCATGTATGAGCAGGTGGAATCCGTCTCCATGGAGATGATGTGTCCCTGTATGTAAACAGTTAGCAATAAAACATCTGGTACTTACAGATAAGGAATTAGAGATCGTCAATAGCATAGTGTGAAGACTCCTTCTAACCCTTATCAAGGCCGTTCCCATGTCAGATACCCCCGAAGGAGCTTACAAGACCTACTAAGTAGATCAATGACTGGGTGAGTCGCTGGGGATCACTCCACGACTGTAGACCGCTAAATAACCACCGCGAACACTAAGCGTAACCCTTGTATGGTTACCGAAGTGACCTGCTGTCAGGGCTGTTTGATGTTGACCCTGGCAGGAATTTCCGTTCAATCATTGAGAAATACTTATGTAATTCTCTCATAAACGTTCTCGGCAGATTGCTCAGATCTGCGAAGGACTCGATAATTTACAGCTGGTGCCCATTGATGCAGAACACCAGTTGTAGAAATACTAAGTGTTCCTAAGAGATCTTTGATGTATCTCATGGCTCTAGACTCGATAAGTGCTCACTTAGGTTTCCTATTCGGAGACTAGGGAGGGGTCTCCTGCTTCAATATCAACTATCTCGAAGAGATAAGTCGATAGATTACACTGGTTCCCCGTGAGAATGAAACAAGCTCTTTTAAGAGAACTTGAGTGGTTAAGAAGGTTTAGTGCATTGCGTCACTGGGTCCATGAAGACTTTATCTTCAATACCGGTGTTGCCTTAGCAACAACCAGTAGCATACGAATTGAACCCGGTGTCTGCCCTAAGGTTGAACATATGAAGGGCTATTTCTTTTCACCCTTTTCTTTACTTTTCTTTTTTAATTCTTCAACCCCTTCTTTCTCCTTTCTTTCTTTACTCCCTTTTTTTTTGTATCATACCTAAGGACTTTCTAGTTCTAACTATTGGTGATGTCCTTGGGTAGATCCCTTCGGCTTAGGCGGATCATAGGACGGTTATTTCCTAACCTTAGTCACCTTATAACTCCATGACTATCCTATAATTGCCATTGAAACCTTTGAAAAATCTCTCAAAGTGTTTGTGTTTATCAAACATTTTGTTTAACACTTTGAGAGTTTTATGTTTTTCTTATGAAGGGCTCCCCCTTCACATGTGCTCATATGTATTTAATAAATTTGCACATGCGGGAGGAGCGAGCACTTTTTGAATTGATCCACTTTCAGTGAACAAGACCGATTCGAGACACGCTTACATCACTAGTTAGACTAGCTTGAAGTTATTACCCGGCCTGGTCGAGTCCACAGAAAGTTTCTCGAGACGGTACATTTCTACTAAGACAAATCCTTTTCGAGACACGCTTACGTGGCTAGTTAAAGAGTTCCATTGTCAGCTTTTAGGTGAGAACTAGCTCTAGTAACTAACTTGATGTTATTACCCGTTGAGGAAAAGTCTTTTCGAATTTACTAACTTTTATGTTTCATCAATTCCTGGGTGAATCTGAGTCTAGCTCTCATGAGGTTTGACATTTAAGCAACTTTTAACTTTAATATTTTAATCACTTACACTTTTCTCCCCCTCAAAAATAGCATATAAGATGTTGTTTTTGAGAAACATTTGATTAAAATATGCTTTTTGAGTCTTATGGGGAGACATCAACAAGAACTTTTGATTTTGAGAACGATGAGTTTTCAAGTGCTCCCCCTCAACAAGTGAATACTCATTGAGGTGAAATACTTGTCTTTTGAGCAGAATTATGAAAATCAGAAAAATGTTTGATTAATTCTACTCAAAAGTAAGAAGCCTTCGCTCCTTATATAAGGATTGAGGCACTGATGCGTACCTCAGGGTCCTTTAAATACAAGCACGGGTTGTACACTGTTATTTGTGCACAAACCATAAAACATGATTTTGACAAAGCATTTTGATTTCAAAATACTCCCCCTCAAAACGAGCATGTGTTTTGACATTTTTTAAACTGTGGATCGAATTGGGGAGTAAAGATTTAAAAAATCTTGAGCAAAATTTTGAAAAGTTTTGAAAAACCTTTTGAAAAATTTTGAATAAATTTTGCTCAAGATTAAGAGAGGTTTAGATAAGCTTTGCATGGAACTTCTTCTAGTTTTCAAGGATAAGTGCACGTTTGGTTTTAAAGAATGGTTTAGCAAGGCACTTTCCTTTATTTAAAACCTGAGTTGTACACTGAAATGTGTGCACAAGTCGTTGTTATTATACAAAATTAGTTTTCTATTAAACAAAACACTCCCCCTCAAATAATGAACATTATTCGAGAGATAGTCTTCTTGAGCAGAATTTAGAATCGTATTAATGAAATACTTTTTGAAAATTCAAGAGATGATTCTGCTCAAGGTTTTAGAAAACATAATCAAGTATTATCCAACAAAGAATGCTTGAAATTTAAAACTCTTTTACTATTGAAAGTTGTTTGAGACCCGGAGTCTCGCTTTTGAGTTTTAAAATCTGAAAAAGATTTTCATCTAAAGTTGAACCTCATGGGTTCTTTTTGAAGATTTGTTTTTGTGATGAATGGAAAACTTCCGGTATTAGGGATGTTCAGATCAGAGACATTCTTTTATTGAAGCCAAAGCATTCCAGATTTTGAAAATTTGAAAGGTTTTGAATGACTTTGATTTGGTCTCCACACTTGCTTTACCGGTGTAAAACGAGAGTGTGGAGTTTGGGAAAATTTGTTTCTCACCTTTTTAAATCTTATACCAGTTTAGCCTTTTGGTTGGTGGAACTGATATAGGTATGTAGTCTTCAGCTGATTGTCGTTAGTAGGACACGATTTGTTCTGCTGTTGTTGGAGATGCAATTGGAGGACCGTCTCTCCCAACAGTTGTTGTTGTTTGTTGAGGTGAATCAGGTACTTGATAGAGATCAAGATATGCAGCAGAAATTGGTGAGACCTCAGAGGGACGGTTGACAATCGTATCATCAAACAATAGAGCAAACATGGTTTCCACTTCTTTACAGGTGAGAGACAATGGTTCAGCCGAAGAATCCGGAAAGTTCAAATGGTTGGGTGCGGGTCCTAAGCTGTTTTGCTCAGAAACCATAACATTAAACTCGGGTCCGAAACTGATTTGTTCCGAAGCCATAACATTAAGCTCGGGTCCGAAACTGAGTTGTTCCGAAGCCATAACATTAAGCTCGGGTCCGAAACTGAGTTGTTCCGAAGCCATTGCTGTTATATTTGCAAAGAAAGAAAGAAGAGACAAGAAAAACATAGAACACGGATCCCCAAGAGAAACTGGGTTCCAGATGTTAGAAGCATAAAGATGTAGTGTCAATTATCTTCTTGACACTCGAACACACAATTCCGACGGTTTTCCTTCTTGTCTCAGGGGTAGATATAGTGGAGTTCACATTAGTTTTGGTGGAAATGTCTAAAATCTTTCCTGTAGGAATCCACCTAAGACCAATTAATTTGAAAATTCTACCCGTGGGTACCCACCTAGTGTTAGATCTAGGAGATGTTTTCCTTTTAGATGCAGTTGAATGAAATGTGGGAGCATCACTTCTTTGAGAAAACCTACGTCCTATGTTGATCCACTTCTTAGGTTTCTGACTTATGACTTTTGGTTCAACGGGTTTGTTTGTCTTAGTCGATTGAGCCTTTTCAAGTGAATTTCCCTTTTGAAGATATTTTAAAGCACAAACAACATGATTATTTACGCAACTACTCTTAGAAGCTATCCAATTCCTATTAGTTTGTTGATTACTCTTAGGTTTTGGTGTGCAACTACAAGCAGTGTTCCGTACTACAGTGGAAGGCATCACATGAGGTTTTGAACCTAGAATTCCATCCTTCTGAAGTAGTGCCTTTTTTCTAGCCTTTTCTAGATCATAGTTCTTGTACATGTCATATTTGCCATAAAACTCTTTACTTTTAATGCTCGTTTTAGACACTGTTTTCGAACTAATCCTAGAAGAGCCAGGTATAATCACGTGTTGAGATTTAGCAGACACAGATGCATTTTCCTTAGGCCAGGAATGTGGAATGACTGGTTTTGTCAAATTGTTTTTCTCAACAACCTGGGAGGAAAACCGAGATTTTGAAAATTTAGGTCGTTCAGATTTAAATGCAGTAGGTTTTCTAACCACTGATTGTTTTCTGTATGTTTGAGAAGGCTGTTTCCCCAAGATTGATGGTTTTGCAAACTTAGTATCCACACTCTGGCCAGTCAGTCTTCTTAATTTGTTTTGTAATGCAGCATGTGCAAACACCTTTTCTTGAATTTGACCTTTTAGAAGCTCATTTTCTTTAACTAATGTATCCACACGTTTTCTTTGTTCATTCAAAAATTGACCATTGCTGCCCGAATTTATAGATTCGTTTTGCATTTGAAGTTCAAGTGAGATGCAATGTACCTCTAGTTTTGAAAAATCTTTATGACACTGGGCAATGGTCTTTTTGAGAAGAAGGTTTTCAGACTCAAGAGTTTGGTATGATGTTTCAGTAATTGGATTATCAGGTAAGGACTCAGACTCAGAATGTATTACTAGACATTGAACAACATCCTGGTCAACCTCTCCTTCATTACTGAAGTTAGGTTGCTCAGATTGTTGTTTCTCATATGCAGGCATAATATGATCAACAGTAGATTGTACCTCAACCATTTGCTCTTTGTCAAAGTTCGGTTCTTTGTCATAGATGGGTATGAAATCTTCCTCATCCATCTGTCCTTTGTCAAGGTTGGGCTCTGAGTCATAGAAGGGTATGATCTCTGCACAATCTGCATCTTTATCATTCCCCAATCTGCTGTTGTCATCTTGCACTTCTGATTCTGTACCTTTGCTTTCCATGACAACCACATTAGCTTTCAATGAATCATCTTTATGAACTTGCTCTTCTTGAATCTGCTTTATACTTCTATTCTCCTGTACATTCAATTCTCTTCCTCGTTTTTGCATCTCCAGTTCTTTGACAACACTCAGATGAAGTGATCTTTCATTGAGCACATATTCTAAGCAGCTCAGTCGTGAAACAAGTTGATCTCTAAAATCTTCAACCTCTACACTAGTGATATTCTCTCTCCATTCATTGCTTTCATATTTATAGTGTATAAGAGTTTTAAAAATGTTGGTCACGAACCATTTGAACTGTGTCTTGAGTGCTCTAAATACTACCATGCAATCACTTCCTTGTTCAATTAGCTTTTCTAGTTGAACGATGTTATCTTGGAGTTTCCTTTGGAAGGTTATTTGGTTCATTTCAGTTCCGAAGAATGCAGAAAAAGTACTCGAGGAAGGAAACCAATGATCTGAGAGAATCTTGCATTGAATCTTAACCGATTCAAAATGGGTCTTTAGAGTCATCAGAAGCATTTGTGTCGTATACAGGGTCTGTATCATCCATAACACCCAAATTATCTTCCAAAATTTTAACCTCATTGCCTACATTAACGACATCTGCAGTGTTCTCACCATTCCCAACCAACCTTTTTGAGCATTACTTCCTTGTATCCCAACTCTTTGACCTTGCACACTAGCTTGATTCCTTGTGTTAGAAGAAGAACGAAGACAGTTGTTTATCTTGTTGGAGAATTTGCTGAAGGCACGAGCAATAAGTTCGTGTCCTCGATTTACACTGTTGTCATATGGAACAAGTTGAGTTGAAGTCTGCTGCGGATATGAATCATATTGGATCATGAGGTTTGAAGTAGCAGGTTGTGGATAACTGA
The DNA here is from genome assembly GCA_030686995.1 of Artemisia argyi. Taxonomy (NCBI): domain Eukaryota; kingdom Viridiplantae; phylum Streptophyta; class Magnoliopsida; order Asterales; family Asteraceae; genus Artemisia; species Artemisia argyi. The sequence goes on along the minus strand of JARVZY010000216.1, from coordinate 93,446 downwards.
AGTAATTCAGTTCTTGAACATAATACTGATTTGACATTGACATCACATCTGCTGTATAGGCTTCCAAATCTGCATATTCATCATCAGATGGAATATCTCCCATGAAACTTTGCAAAACATCATTGAGATTACCCCCTTCAACTCCCATTTGACTAAGTGTGGCATTGTATTCAACATTATCGTCAGAGAGTGAAGTGGAATCATAATCTTGAGCTTCCACATCTGCAATATTTTCCGTATATGCCAAAAATGCCATGCTCGGTTCGATAAGATCTTCTTCATCATCAGTATCTTTCATTGTGTTTAAGCATTCAGAAGTTGAAGTCATATCGCCATTGCCTTTCTTAGAAGATACTTGACTAAGCTTCACTAGATTTTGCAGAAGAGATTGCACATTATTATGTAGTGTTGCCGGATGGTACTGTGGAATGAAGAAAGGCTCAGGTGCATTCGGAGGATTGAAGAAGAGACCATTTGGAGCGTAAATTAAGGATCCATGGTCAAGAACCGGAGATGGTGGAGCAGGGAGAATGGTCTTCAGTGGATTCATGCTTAAGCAAGATTCAAGAATTTGCTTCATTCTGTTGTGATGAAGTTCTTCTGTATGATGCATAGCTTCAAGATATTTCCACATTTCATAAGCACTAGCTTGAAAGTCCATATACATGTAAATTGAGTTGGGAAGTGCCACTGTTATGAACCATACAGCCTGTTGGTCAGCATCGTACTGAGCAAGTTCAGTTGCATTCAAATCTTCATCAGTTTGTATTATGATAATCCCTGTTGAGTCAGCAAGAAATATCATTTTGTATGGACCATCTTGAATGGATTTAAGCATGAGATCTGCAGCAGGACGATCTGTGAGCCATTGAAAAAATCTCCGTTTCCAAACAGTATACGTTCCTGGTAGCAACATCGGAGGCCGTGATTCATTGCCAAAGAGCAGAACATGGCGAACGAGGGAGCTATGACTTTGTTGTTGATGATACTGTTGCTGATGAGAATATTGGTTAGGAAGGTAGTTGGAAGAAGGTACTGTTGCTGATGACTGTTGCTGATGAGAATATTGGTGAGGAAGGTAGTTAGAAGAAGGTGATTGAGACGTTGTAGATGACATTGCTCTCCCCCTTGATTGTTGCGATGTAATCGAAAAAATCAAGCAAAATGTCACACGCAAGGTCGAAATAGTGATTTCTGGTTTTCCCTCCAAAATAAATTTAAAAAAATTTTCTCTCCCAAAATTTGAAAATCACTATGAAATGCAATTTAAAGGTTGCAAGAAAAATTTGAGTTTCAAAAATTTTGCCGCCAAATTTCACCGAAAAAATTTGAATTTTGGCCTAAAAATTTGAATTTTGGGCCAAAATTTTCAACGTTATGCCAAAATTTAAATTTCGCGTAAAAATTGAACGTTTAGTCTCTGGTAAAAATTAAATTTTACTCAAATTTTCCCGCCAAAAAAAACTTTGATAAGATGAGATGAAGTGATTATGTTAATCTTTGATCGTTAAAGATAAATAAAGGTTGTAATTAGATTTGAAAAACTTGATATCAAACTCGGTATGTAATAAGGATGTTTCTGTTGATATAAATAATTGACTGAAAACATTATTCATATCTTCCGATATCTCTATGTTTTGATAATCACAAAACTTAAACTAATCAAACCAAAGATCATGACGTAAACATGTATTTAGTAATAAATAATCACTTTCACCAACAAATCACTTAAGGTATGAATAAACAAAGTGTTTAGTGCAATGTATGATCAAAGGGGTATTTAATTAACTAATACAAAGTTTATTTAATTATATAATCTTATTATATATTTTTGAAAAACACTTTTGGTAATAAGGAAAAATGTTTTAATCATACTAAATATATGATTTCAAATATTTAACCAAAATCAGTTAGTTTTTCACCAAATAAACTTTCCCCACTAAAAGACAAGTTTTCTGGCCGTTACAGTTGGGCGGCCCCCTTAATTATAAGGGGCGGTCCCCTTAATTTTAAGGGGGCCGGCCATGCTTTAAGGGGACCGGCCACGCTCCTCTGTCAGAAACTTTTGCCTATAAATACCACCTTAAACCTGGATTTTTTCCCCACCTTTTTGCACAAAAACTTTCTGTTCTAGATCTCCATTTCAATCCTAAAAATCCTTTGATCATTTCATAAGCCTTTGTTTCCAAGTGATCCAAAGCCTCATTCCTTCAAGTGCAAAGAGAAGAATACTTCTATTAGAAGTATTACAACTTAGTATCATCTTGCTATCTAAGTTGTTTGTTTACATTTCCTTGTATATCTTTCATACTTTGGTGAATAAGGTGTATGTATTAGTTAACTAGATTTAGTTGAAGAATCTAGAATTGTTGTAAGTGTGAAGTGTGACTTGAAGTGAAGAAGAAGGGTTAGATAGTAGTGGTGATAGGAGATTGTAGCAATAGGAGCTTGTAGTGAAGAAATTAAGGATCTCTAGTGGAGAAGACTAGAAGACATTTGTAGATTGAAGTTGTGAAGACATTAGTGGCTTGAAGGTGTCAAGACATTAGTGCATTGAAGGTGTGAAGACATTAGTGGCTTGAAGGTGTCAAGACACTAGTGCATTGAAGTTGCAAAGATATTAGTGACTTGAAGGTGTCAAGACATTAGTACTTTGAAGGTGTGAAGAGAATAGAAGATTGGTGTATAGAAGATTGGTGTGTAGAAGATTGGTGTGAAGAAAATAGTAGATTGGTGTGAAGATTGGTGTGTAGATTGGTGTGAAGATTGGTGTGTAAATTGGTGTGTATATTGGTGTGTACGGTTTTCTCCGCCATAAAGGAGGTCTTTGATCTAGTGAAGAAAACTCTCGAGTAGGTGACTCGGGGAGTGGAGTAGGGCAAGGAAGGTGTCCTTGTAGCCGAACCACTATAAATCCTTTGTGTCTCGGTTTGATCTTTCCATCTCTCACTCTTTGATTTATTACTTACTTGCATTTCACTCATAGTCATAATTTATAGTATTGTGCATATGATTGATTTCACATAAAGATCAAACTAAAATCCATTCATAAAACTAATCTTACAAAAACCAACCTAGTACATATAATTATATCTATACACTACTATACATATATATGCTTACATAAAATAAATGAAATTGTATACTCTTTCCAAACATTATACATAAGCATTGTATATATAAACCTTTAATAAATCTTGTATTTATACTTTTGTAGTTAAGTGTTTTGAAATTGTACATTATACATAAGTAGTATTTTTACAAAATCATAAATTAACCAGTTTATATATTTATGTATTAAAGTGATTTGAAAGTTTCATCTTAGAAACTATCTTTTACAAATAAGCAAAACGAAAAAGACGTAAAACTATTCAACCCCCCCCCCCCCCTTCTAGTTTTCCACAATTGGTACCAGAGCCACGTCTAACAAGATTTTTAAAATATACTGTATTTTAAAACTTGTAACGATCTATGGAATTCGAAAAATATCTAGAAGGAGAATTTACGCAAAAACCACCATTATTTGAAAATGATCATTTTCTTGAATGGAAAAATAAATTTGAAAATTATGTGAAATCAATAGATCTTGATCTTTGGCATATTATTTCAATTGGTGATCTTAAACTAACTAAAATGGATTTTGAAAATCAATATAATAATCTTCAAATAAAAATTGATAAAAATACTAAAGCTAAATTACTTATTTTCAAAACTCTACCAAATGTTGAATATGAAAGATTATTTCCTTGTAAAACGGCAAATGATATTTGGAAATGCCTTTTAAAGTTTCACCAAGAGAAATGTAAAACCAAAGATGATAAACTTGATATTGCACATGAAATTGTTACTCTAGAAAATTTAATAGATAAATATTTAGTTGAAATAAACACATGTACTACTAGTTCAAATGTGATCATTGAAGGTACTAATAATGAAGAACACATGTGTCAAAACCGAAGAAAGCATGTTAATAAATCATGGTGCAACAAGGACGATAAAGACGATGTAAATACGGAATACGTGAACATCCTAACAAATGTTAATACAAATAGTGATGACAAGGATTACATGCTCCAAGATCCAAGCAATGCTACAAACAAAACATGGAGCGACATGAACAATGGAGTTGATCACCGTATAGCGAGTGAAGAGTGTACAAGTACAAATAAGGTACAATTCAAAACCAAACATTTTTGCTATGATCAATTTACATTAGAATTTTCAAAAATGGAAAATAGCTTCAAACACTTTTGCAACATTGACTCAAAAATTATTTTTAAAAATGAATCTTCAACATCCGCTGAAAATAACTTTGAAAAAGAAATAATTTTAGAAGACAAAATGTCTAGACTTGAAAGTAATATTGAAATTGATCTTGAATGTAAAAATTGTCAAGACTATAAACATGAAATTAAAATGGAAAAGGAAAAAGCTAAAATATTAGCAAAATTCGAAAATAGTTCTAAATCTTTAAAATATCTACTTAACATTCAAAAGTCATTTTATGATAAAACCGGATTAGGATATACGGCAGATGAGTATTTGACAAATACATCAAAACAAATAAAATTTGTTAAACCTAATGGAAAAATTTAGAACTATTATTATTTACATCCATTGATTATTTCTCTAGTCAAGAAAGTTATTGTTTGTTTGCTAAAACAAACAAATAATGAATTCTTGTACTTCTCGACGACATCCTCTTCATATGCATTTAAGTGCATTGGATGTTCGCTACTAATCAAATCGGACCCATGAGAATCTGGGTACCAAGCTCTCTGTCATGTGTAGGTAATTAACGATCAAAGGAACTACTACTTTTTGGATCGCTCTATTTCATTTGATGACCATTGTCTTTATGGTGTGTTCGTTACTACCTCATGACGAAGGATTCTTGTTCTACCATTCTTAATCTGCACGACTTGTGATGATTGGTGCGACCGATAGTGTTTCTATGATCAAGTCTCCTTGATCCTTTTTGCATTAGGATATTACTTCGCTTCTTCAACTTGCTTTGGGGAAAACCTTCCTGACGTTTTATATTGCTCTCATGACCACTCTTAAAGAAGAGCTGGACCTGAGGTAAGTTTTCTTTTCAAAAACTTGTCTACATTACATTAAGATAGAGTATGCTTCAATTAGTATATTAATATGTTTTAATTTGCAAGTTGCTATGCTTTTAGATCATGAATACCAATATATGCATACATAACATTAGGATAATTAACCCTCTTATTGCTATATCTATTATCATTTGTTTTAGTTTTCATCTATATTGATAATCTTCTATGATCTAGAATAGAATGCTTGACACTTGTGCTATATGATCTTACTAGTTGCATTAATAGATGTGTTATAATTAAGACTTGCTAGTGACTCAATATTACAATGTGTCTTGTATACATGCATATATACATATGTCTATATTGCATTCATTGATGAATTTCTTTGTCCTTTCCTATCTCATTGCATTTAGATGTTCAATGTCTACCATATCTCTCTCACATCTTTAGTTGCCATTAGAGATGATTACATGTGACAATGGGCTGAATCGATTCTCTTGAAGTATATCTTTCACCTGAAATTTCTTGATTATCAAAATCAATATGTCATATTTAAAAACTTCTCTCTTTGAGTTAAAACCCTTCGAATATCTATCTTATGCTTTTTCGAACAACATGCTTAATCATAAGCTATCATAACATTATTTTGATCTTTATCAAAGCAGAAACATTTTTCTTTTTGAAACAAAACAAAATTTGTCCTAGTAGGATACAAACTTGAATGTATTTCAAAACATTAAGCCAAGTATTAGTGAATCAAGAATACTTCATATTTGGTAATCTTCGATAGGTAAATTTAGGAACTCGATTTCTTCTAAAAAGAGAATGACTACTGGAGAATCTATTGACTAGAAATTCAATTTAACCTAACGGTTGAATTGCTTCTATGTGAGAAGTTGGGTGTGTGTAACCCGTAAAAATGGTCGTGTTTAGCCTGAATTGAGCACCACTAGTAATAGTCTCATACTCATTCTCCAACTTGATTAAATTGCACTTCCCATATATACCTAACGCTAGTTTACTTTTGTGAACCTTGTTTCTCATTAGATTCTTTCGTTCCCAGATTTATGACATTAAGTGAAAACTTACTTTCAAACATTGTTGAATAAAACTAAAAACATTTTATTTAAAACATTATTATTTTCTCACATATGTCATAAACTTATGTGAAAATGACATCCACAATCTAATCAAATCATTTCATGAGAATCATGGTTTGCCCATATGGATCTTGTTTGTAACAAGTCTTGAAGTCCATATAATCATATCTGTCTATTTGTTACTTGTCAACAATCATCAACATGTTTGCTCTAGGCTAAATGTTATCATCTTCATATAGTTGCTCATTTAGCTTATTTGGCTTGTTGTCTCCTTTGGTGCATATCTTAATTGATAAATTAATAGATAGCATGATTATTAGAAATTAATTGTCTACTTTAATTAATTCTATATCACTCTCTACATTCATGAATAGTATGCCCTATATTGCCTCAAAGAGTTGAACTTACTTGAATCCAAAAACAAAAACACAACCTTTTTGAAAATTTTCTGTCAAAAACCCATTTCTGGCATTCTGGGAATCACCAGATGGGCGGCCCCCTTAATTATATAAGGCGCCCCCCTTAATGATTAAGGGGACCGGCCCCTAATTAAGGGGACCGGCCATCTGATGGTCGGGGATACTGTTTTCTTTATCACTTTTTTTGACCCACTTCAGCCTATACTTCCCAAAATTCACAAACATAGTTTGTCCCATACTATCCCTCAAATTTTCCTTCCTAAACCACATTTCTCATACACTATAAATACTCTCCTCCCACCATTAATGCCATCACACCCAAACATGTCATCTTCCAACAACCAAAAACCAAAGATTTCAAGAACCGCAAGGATCTCCGTCAAACCCGTTTGGAGGAGGAAACTTGATTCTTGTCATAACTCTTGTGATGTTGTTTCAAGTCAACCAAAAACTCAACCTCAAACCCACTCAAATGAGTCATCCCACAACCTATCTTCCACTAATACCCTCATTAATGCTTCCTCTTTTGATGAGCATGCTCAATCCCAAAACAACAATCCCAATATCTCAATCAACACTTCACATATTGCTCATTCAACAAAGACATCATCTACTCATGAAGAACATCTTCCACCCATATCTTGTTTTCATGATTACCCAAGCTCAAACATGTCTCCACCACCTAGAGTACCACCACCACTTCCTACAACCTCACATGCCACTCCAATGTTGCATGTGCAAACCTTCACCCAAGACAACTATCATGCTCCACCACCATCACCTTCCTCCGAACACTTGAAGTTCGTTGAGGAGCTAAAAGAGGCACATGAGCTTAGTGCTCTTTTAGCATTACATCTTGCTCAACGCAATTTGGATCCACCACAATCAAGCTCACCATCATCACCACATAACAAAAACCAACTTGAGAAGCATGTTAACAATTGCCCTTGTTGCATCTTCCTTCAACAACAAACCATTGCTTTGAATGAGCACTTCACTTGGATTGAGTATCTTCTTACTAGATCTCAACAAACCCCATCACTTGAACAACATCACAACCCTCAACCAACAAACTCCACTTCAAATCCACCACCTCCAAGCTCTACAAACTCACCAACACCCATGGAACCAAGAGTTTACCTCCACTAAACCACCAAGCATTTGATATGCTTATGTTTTCTCATTTTCAAATAAAACTCCTCAACCATTTTGGGATTCAAGAAAGTTTGATGACACTTCTTGTTGGCACTATAGGATGTTCTATGTTATTTAGAATTCTATTTGTATTGCCTTTGTAACAATGATTATGGGTTGACATAATCATTTTTCTATTATTGAATGGTTTAATATATGCTTCTTATTCCCTTGTGCCATGATTATTACTTGTTAATATTATGCTATATGTATTTGCTTGTGCCATGCTTGTACTTCTAATATTTTTCTTGCAAGAATTACTTTCTCGAAACCTTGGTGCCCTCAAACGAGGGGGAGCATACATCAAGGGGGAGTTTTCTACCCGTTTAAACTTCTCTCACGAAGTTTATTCGGCCTAACCTTTTTGATTCTACAAAAAGGGGGAGAAGTGAATGTAAAATTACTAAATACTTGTCTAAATATTAATTTTTGGATTTAATAAGTTTAGGTTTTGTAATCATCAAAAAGGGGGAGATTGTTGATATAAATAATTGACTGAAAACATTATTCATATCTTCCGATATCTCTATGTTTTGATAATCACAAAACTTAAACTAATCAAACCAAAGATCATGACGTAAACATGTATTTAGTAATAAATAATCACTTTCACCAACAAATCACTTAAGGTATGAATAAACAAAGTGTTTAGTGCAATGTATGATCAAAGGGGTATTTAATTAACTAATACAAAGTTTATTTAATTATATAATCTTATTATATATTTTTGAAAAACACTTTTGGTAATAAGGAAAAATGTTTTAATCATACTAAATATATGATTTCAAATATTTAACCAAAATCAGTTAGTTTTTCACCAAATAAACTTTCCCCGCTAAAAGACAAGTTTTCTGGCCGTTACAGTTGGGCGGCCCCCTTAATTATAAGGGGCGGTCCCCTTAATTTTAAGGGGGCCGGCCATGCTTTAAGGGGACCGGCCACGCTCCTCTGTCAGAAACTTTTGCCTATAAATACCACCTTAAACCTGGATTTTTTCCCCACCTTTTTGCACAAAAACTTTCTGTTCTAGATCTCCATTTCAATCCTAAAAATCCTTTGATCATTTCATAAGCCTTTGTTTCCAAGTGATCCAAAGCCTCATTCCTTCAAGTGCAAAGAGAAGAATACTTCTATTAGAAGTATTACAACTTAGTATCATCTTGCTATCTAAGTTGTTTGTTTACATTTCCTTGTATATCTTTCATACTTTGGTGAATAAGGTGTATGTATTAGTTAACTAGATTTAGTTGAAGAATCTAGAATTGTTGTAAGTGTGAAGTGTGACTTGAAGTGTAGAAGAAGGGTTAGATAGTAGTGGTGATAGGAGATTGTAGCAATAGGAGCTTGTAGTGAAGAAATTAAGGATCTCTAGTGGAGAAGACTAGAAGACATTTGTAGATTGAAGTTGTGAAGACATTAGTGGCTTGAAGGTATCAAGACATTAGTGCATTGAAGGTGTGAAGACATTAGTGGATTGAAGGTGTCAAGACACTAGTGCATTGAAGTTGCAAAGATATTAGTGACTTGAAGGTGTCAAGACATTAGTACTTTGAAGGTGTGAAGAGAATAGAAGATTGGTGTATAGAAGATTGGTGTGTAGAAGATTGGTGTGAAGAAAATAGTAGATTGGTGTGAAGATTGGTGTGTAGATTGGTGTGTAGATTGGTGTGAAGATTGGTGTGTACGGTTTTCTCCGCCATAAAGGAGGTCTTTGATCTAGTGAAGAAAACTCTCGAGTAGGTGACTCGGGGAGTGGAGTAGGGCAAGGAAGGTGTCCTTGTAGCCGAACCACTATAAATCCTTTGTGTCTCGGTTTGATCTTTCCATCTCTCACTCTTTGATTTATTACTTACTTGCATTTCACTCATAGTCATAATTTATAGTATTGTGCATATGATTGATTTCACATAAAGATCAAACTAAAATCCATTCATAAAACTAATCTTACAAAAACCAACCTAGTACATATAATTATATCTATACACTACTATACATATATATGCTTACATAAAATAAATGAAATTGTATACTCTTTCCAAACATTATACATAAGCATTGTATATATAAACCTTTAATAAATCTTGTATTTATACTTTTGTAGTTAAGTGTTTTGAAATTGTACATTATACATAAGTAGTATTTATACAAAATCATAAATTAACCAGTTTATATATTTATGTATTAAAGTGATTTGAAAGTTTCATCTTAGAAACTATCTTTTACAAATAAGCAAAACGAAAAAGACGTAAAACTATTCAACCCCCCCCCCCTTCTAGTTTTCCACAGTTTCAAACTCGGTATGTTCTGAAAATGGTTCAAACTCGGTAGTCTCAGAGAATCAGTCAAACTCGATAAGTTTGCAAATAGTTCAAACTCGATATGTTCTGGACACACTCAAACTCGGTAAGTCTCTTTTAAGTTTCAAACTTGGTATGTTCTTTTAAGTTTCAAACTCGGTATAAGCATCCAAACTCGATAAGTCCTGATATAACTCAAACTCGGTATGTATTGGTTTAAGTCTAACTCGGTAACTTATGTTGTTTTAATTATAACTCGATAACTTATGTAGTTGAACTTAGATTGTCTAACTCGGTAAAGTGTAGTGAGTTGGGCAGAGTTTCCCCTTAGTATAAGCTACAACGAACCTAACTCGATAAACGATTAGGTGAAGGCTAACTCGTCAATAGTAACTTAACTCGACAAACTTACACCTAACTCGCTAAGAACTGAAACCTAACTCGAAAGAAGAAGTTTCAAACTCGATAGAACTGAAACCAATCCTAACTCGCTAAGAATATACTCCAAACTCGAAAGTCAGACGATGAACAGTAACAGTATTCCACAAATACACAACAAAACCAAGTTTTTACGACCAAATCAAACCTAAATCAACCTATATTATCCCTTGGCGAATGATACCAATTGTTATGACCCAAGTTTTATATCATTTCACACATATTAGATCTAGAGAGAGAATGAAAGTAGAGAGAGAGAGTGGAAGGAACCCTTGGAATGAAAATGAAAGAGATGAAATTATTAGGAGAACCAACACCCTCAAAGGAGGGGTTACAAGACTATATATAGGGAAGGAGTAGGGCAACACTCCCTTCCTCCCTATCTAGAAAACGAAATGGGCTTAAGGCCCATGGGCTTGCTACATAAGCCTTAAGTTATAATAAACATACAAGCCTTAGCAACCTATTACAAGTAAATGACCGAGACTTGATAAATAGTAAAACTACGTTCCCAACACTCGAGTCGACCAAAGACCACTTCTACCAAAACCTAACTTACACAAACGACCTTCATTTCAAAAGAGAAAATTTTCATTCAATAACCAAAGGTCTTCACATCATCAACCATATAACTCATCTCAAAGGAGAGATAACTCCTACCCAAACCAAAGATATTTTAGACCGAACATCTATCAAAACATTAGACCAAGTTTTCAACACCAAAGTAATTTTCAAAATAATCATTGGTCAATGTTCTCAAGGGATGGTCTTGAAACACTCAGTGTCTTACTTCAAGACCCAAGGATGTTCAACTTGGGAATGCTTTATACTAACCACAATGGACCCAACAAACATTGGGGACCAAGTTTTTGAGTTATATGTTTGTTAGGTATAGGCTTGGACCGATCTATTACATCGTTGAAAGTGGTTGTTCCAGGCACATGACATAGTAGAAGATTGTTTACTTCATAAGGAGCATGATGGTGTACATAAGTAAACTTTGAGGAAGGTCGTCGGTAGTCTAAACATCAATGGTGAATCTTTATCTCGTGGTCATGAAACAAAAATCATCCATTAAAGTCGAGCTAAGTTTTCCCCTATGCTTATGAATCTTTATGTGCCTTAAATGCTAGTTGTTAAAAATGCTATGTGTTTAGGAAATATAGTTACGTGCTCAAAACTTGCATAACTTGAACACATCATAATCCAAGTCTTAGATCTTTAAGAACATCTAAAAGCAATCAACAACTAAACCCAAAAGAAGAAATTAAGTTTTAAAAGTTGCTTTAGTATTTTGATCATAATTTCTTCATCCGAACTCTGATTTAGTTGATTCAAAAGGCCAGAGAAAGAGAAAAAGGAGATCTACATGATGAGAGTAAGTTGGGGTCTGTTCCTAGCGCGTTGGAGGCGGGTTGACGTGTGGGTGACGCGCCAGCCGCGGTAAAGTTTTCCAAAATTATTGAAAAACTTTCGTTTTGTGTTCATGAGTCTTAAAACTTGTTTTACACACTTCATTGGAACCCAATTAAGTCTTTCTAAACATAAAACAAGTAAAAAATAATTAGAAATAGGAAAACAATCTTTCAAACTGAAGTGAGATGTCTAGTTGGTCATTTGTAAGGTCCTTATGTGTGCTCTTAAAGCGTTTGTGCTTATGTGACTATGACCTATGTGAAGGCATGGAAGGAAATACAAATAAATGTTTTCCGAGAGGAAAGATATATATTAATGCATTATTCAAACAATGGATGATAATATCTTAGAGTCTACATGTCCATACTATGTGCTATGAACAAGAAGTTTGACACAAAACATCCTACTACACTTGTTAGGTTTTGAAGTCATTTGTGTCGAATTATCAAGACTAGATAAAATTTCGGATCACAATTCATGCTTGTGTTGAATATTTTATATCTACTTCTACTTGTTCAATTTATGTGAAAATTGCATGCTTTGTGTTTTTAGGGTAGAAAAGAAAAGATAAACATCTATGCAAACATACAAACTATTTACATAGTTGAAGAGAATTCCCGTGGATTGAATTCGGTATGGTATTGCATTACAAACTAAAAATACCCAGTGAATAGACTTGATAAACTAAGTATTTCATCCGAAGTTTTGAAACTTATTTTTTAATGCAAGTGACAAATAAGGATTATAAAAGTCGACATACTACACAACAAACTATAAATCGGAGATATCATGCATTGTATATTGACTTCTATACATGTTTTGATGGTTTATAGGATCGAGTTTGTGTATCTAATTATAAAATATACACTTGATTTCTATGCACAAACAACTACATTCTTGAGATGACTTGCATGAAAATACTTGTTAGCTTAAGTAATGAAAACTAACTTATGAGCAACATGTATAAATAATATCATCTTAAATCTTAGTTTCACTTCATAATAAATTAAGATAAACCGGTTGGATTTTGTAGTCTTCACATCAATACATCATGTTTAGTTTGCTTAATTGCTTTATATGTATATGTAAGATCTTAAAGGGAACTCTTCATAACATATACAAATAAGTTATATATGTGGCTAACAAGTTATGATTTTAATCAACAATGTGATAACATGAAAATTGCTCACATGATTAAGTGTCCCTAGAAATAAGAATGGATGTCATAAATTGTGGATTCATGGATGCTATGTGATTATATGCTTACTTTTCATAGTGGTTAAATGTCGATATGGAAGTCGTATTTGCATGAAAATATGCTTTGATGATAGTTGCTTATATGCCCACTTGCCATGATGCTAGTTGATTTCGTGCATATTGCTAATATGCTTATTACCTGCATATTTGTTAATGATAGTAGATCATGTGCTCACAACTTTAAAGTATCACATTTAATTAAACACTAGGTGCACATTTAAGTACTACTTAGACAAACAAGGTCTTGCAAGCAATAGGATTAGTAACACCATTTCAACCAATAGAGTCTTTGAGTTACTTCATATTGATTTGTTTGGTTCATCACAATTTCAATAAGTTTAGGATCTTAGGAAAAAGATTAGAAAAACCTATTTGAGCTTTGATTCAAGCTAATCATGGTAAATGATTTGAACATAGGGTGCAATTTGGGAATTTTGTGAACAACATGGAATCTCACATAACTCCTTGGACATTAGTCCTCCTCAAATCAATGAGGTTGTTCAAAGGAAGAACAAGAAGTTACAAGAGATGTATTGTGCATTTAGCCAAGCAATTGATGAGGCAAAAAGTGTACCGCTTTTAAGGGGTCATTTAAGCCCGAATTCGAGATTATTTGATCAATTATTGCTCTAAATCGTTCCTTTTTTCATTTTAGGTACTTTTGGAGAGAAATCCGGAAAAGGAAGCATTTTGGACGTTTTTGGAGCATAAAAGTGAAGAAAACGGCAAAGCCTCAAAATTCCTTGCTGGAATAGTACCAGACGACGTCAAGGGTTTATACATGACGGCGTCAAGAGTGTCAAAAGAGGTGGAAGTGGAAAATACACGTGACGATCTAGAATGTTTTTAGGCTTATTGGCCTGACGGCGTCACCTAGGCCGTCAGGGTCCAAATACACGTGACGGCCCTGAGTATTCTTCTACATGACGGTGTCATAAATGGATCTAGGCAATACGAATTTCATCATGGCGGCGAGTTGACGGCGTCAGAGGTTAACACGTGACGCCGTCAGGATGCATACTCTATATATATTTTTCCAATTTTTCATTGTAATGTGTGGAACTTTGTGTGCAACTTTGAAGGAATAAAACCCTAGACGAATTTTCCAGCTATTTGAAGGGTTTCAACCCTTTGTTTCTTCCATGTTCAATTGAAGATAAGTACTTATTCAAATCATTCAATATGTCTATGTGTTGTGTGATTATATCTTACGCTTGTCTTCTCTTTAACATGCTAGGCTAGGTTTTTATTGTGTTTGCTTAGATGTAGTGAAACCTAGATGTTGATTATGGGCTGATTGTTTGTTTATAATTGTTACGGATGATTGTATTCGATGTTAGGCTTAAGAAAACTGGCAGACTTCCATTGGTAACTTGCTTGAACGTCTTAAGAAACATGATCGGAGGTGTACTATGATTTTTGGTTGTATTTAATGCGTAAGAGAATTCTAATGATCTCATGTTAGGAGCTTCTAACGGCTCGACATAGGAGTGAAGTAGGATCTTATAGAGTTAGGGAATATTGTACACGGCCCTACGACTAGTATTAAGGAATATAACCCGTCATCCATGCAATTGTAACAAGCTAATCAACCTGTAAAAGATATCTATGGAGTAATGAAATCTAAGTAAACACAACTTTTCTCATTATTGTTTCCACCAAATTAGGGGTAAATGTTTCATACTTAAGACAAAGGATTATATCACTAAGTTCGACCCAAAGTCTTACAAAAGTGTGTTTTTAGGATACTCTCAAAATTAGTAAGGCATACATGGTGCTTAATAAGGAAATAATGAGAGTTGAGTAATCTCTCAAAGCGAAGTTTTATGAGAGTTTTTCGGAGATAAAATCATCATCCGTAGAGGTCGATGTTATCATGGATGAACAAGTAGCTCAATACCATGATGGGTTTCCTTCAATGGAAGTCCATGTCATAGAAGAAGGAACTTCTAAGACAATTAAGAAAGCTATAGGAAATATGATATAACAAATTGTAGGAGAGATGAATGAACGAAACCTTAGGTCCCAATTTAGGATTATTTAGAATTTTTCATGACATTTCCCAAAATCCCAATTGCACAATTTAAGTCATAGAAATGATTGTTCATGGTTGATATGGAACATAGGATGTTGCGTTACTTAGAGTCGTTAGAAAGACTATGTTTGCTTGATCTTTTCAAAACACTTAAAGTTTGGTTAAACAACGTGGTAAGGAATTATGTGAAAAGTATTGTATAGGTTAAGACTAATCTAACTCCGAAGAAGTAGGAAATTTTATAGTCTTTGAGGTCACCTTTACATCATATAAGTATTTTCTTTGCAAGATTGAATTGATCTAGGGAGTGGGTAATACACAGTGTTATTCACTCTCTTAGGAATCCTCTTATGCCATGTTTTGTTACTAGGTAGTAACTTGTGTAGATGTTACAAATTAAGTCTAGGCACACATGCACTTAAAAGTAATTGGATATCTATCACATCTCACCTTGAAGATTTCGGTCTTACTTTGCACTCTTAAAGTGTTTATATATGAAATTATGTGCTAACTTGTGTAAGTAATATGTTTATGCTTGATTGATAGATCCGTTATATGAGCAACTATGTGATGGTGTTATGTATGTGTTTAGCAACATTTGGGATGCAATGCGTTGAATGTGTATTATATGCGTAGGTTATGATGAATTGTGCGTAACAATATATGATGCTTTGCTTTGACTAACCCATGTTGCAAGTATCCAAATGGTAACCTAACCCATTGGACTTCCACATGTGAGGTTTTCTTGGTTGTTGCTTGTTGTTGCATGTTCTATGTGTAGCTAGGCCACCGCAAAGGTGAGGCTCTTGACCCATGGATCCCCGCCTTGAAACAAGGGGGAGCAACGATCTAGGGGGAGCTATGTTCAAATGGGGAGCACATTCAGGTGCACATACAAGCTAGCCCATTTATCCCACAGGCCCAAGTTCTAAACCTGGCTTGATTGGAAGTCCCGCCCTTTTGATTCGACAAAAGGGAGAGAAAGAAAGCAAGAGCGTGAAGACCATTCAAGAAATGTTAAAGCCATTCAAGAAATGTTAAAGGCTTCACCAAATTACAAGGCAAATGTCAAGATGCAAGCTACACCAAACGCGCGCTTTTGTCTTCGCTAAGTTTTGTAATTTTATTTGCTTTCGGTTTTTATTTGTCATCATCAAAAAGGGGGAGATTGTTGAGGCAACATGATCAAGATCTCTTTATGTTTTAATGATGACAAATAAACCATCAAAACACATAAAATAACAAACGTTAGCCAAAATTCCCCGAATCACAAGTCTGCTGCTAGCGCGCCACCCACGCGTCAACGCGTGGGTAACGCGCCAGGCGTCTGTGAATATCGGGATGAATTTTGAAAGTCGGCTTTCCCCTTACCCGAAAAATGTGGATCTTTCAATACAGGTATGAATATGCTATGTGCTTAATTGAGAACACTCAAAACGAGTTTTGGGATTAGAGAGATCCAACTTTTAAAGCACCCATTTACTGGAAAACGCCAACTCATGTTTTCTAACTATCGCCTCTAGCCAAGGATTTTCTAAACTTAGGAAGCTTATATAATTCACGTAACATCATGTGAAAGCATCCATATGCTCATATCCTGTGCTTAGGTCTTCTCTAATCACGTAACGGGTTTACTCCCTTATTGGTCAAACTAAGTCAAAGGTCACTTTGCGTAAACGCATCCTTTCCCACTTGGGTTATGCTTTACATCAAGGAAAAGTACTTAACTTGTTTGAACCAAGGTATTAGTTGAGAATGTCAAGTCGTGGAAAGTCACGAGATATGAAACTATGGATTCTCGACGTTGTGTTACTTGAACTTATAAGTAATCTATGATTTTCTCAACTCATAATCTTAATTGTCTAAACTTTATTTTCTTAATGACAATTAGATTATTTCTTAATCTTCTCTTAATCTCATTTTTACAAAAGACAACAAAACCAAATCTCCCACAATCCTTCCCAAAATCATTCCCAACATTCTCTAACACTCTCTTACAAAAGTGTGTCTTTGTCCCTTCACATACTCCCACACAATATTCCCTCAATCTACCAACTTCCCATACAATCCAACTCATTCCTTACACACTCTTGATCTCCACCATCCATTTCAAATAAACACATCTCAACCCTCTATATTTCCCACATGCCAAATAGTTTGAAATTCAAAAATGGCTCCTTTGATCTCCACCATTCAATTCAAACTAAAACCATCTCAACCATCCATCCAACCTCCTCTCTATTTCATCACATGTGTTTAATTCTAACCATCAATTTCAAACCAAAATCATCTCAACCCTCCATCCTATTCTTTCCCCCCAAGCAAATGGATATACCTTTGAAATATCCCTCCTTAACCCAACTCTCTACATCTCAACCATCCACTTCAAACCAACACATCTCAACCATCCATCCTTCCTTCTCTCTATTTCAACACATGCTTTTAATCGCAACCCTCCATTTTAAACCAAAACCATCTCAACCATCCATCTCACCCTTTCCCCCCAAGCAAAGGAATATACCTTTGGAATATCCCATGGCATATTCTCTTCTCACTTATGCCATGTGAGGAATATCATTTCTACCCCTTCCAAATTACCCTATCTACACTTTATACCCTTGGTAATTTGCTTTCTCTTTAAACACTTCACAAAACATTTTCCAAATTGGCTATTTGAGTTGGTAAACCTTAGATTGATTAATGTTAAGGTTTAGTGTGAAATACAATTAGGGGTTTACCAAGGATAGGTATTTGTAAGATCCAAACACCCAACACTTGAGAATTTTTACAGAAGCCTGGTGCGCTGCCCGCGCGGGTGACGCGCCGGCCTTGTTAAAAATTCCCAAGTTTGGGTTCTTGGCCTATAAATACCACCCTTACCTTTTGTATTCCTCACCCCTTTCCATTACACTTTCTCTCTACATTCTTTCTCTCTAATCCTCTAATTCTATCTCTTGTGTTCTTAGTTAAACACACTAACATCTTTGAAAGAACACATCTCCTTGCAAGGGAAGAATCACAAGAACCTAATCCACTCTTGTGATTGTGTTGAGGGTCTTCTTATCTTTACCCTTTCTACTACAATCGAGTCTCTAGGTTAGGTTAGGGCTTGATTGAACAAACATTCATTAATTCATTCAATTTTTTGTAAGGGAAGTCTTGTGTCTTGGTGACCAAGCCTAGATCATTGGGGATCTAGTTGGGGTTTGATACTTCCGGGTGGAAGTTTTGGTTGTGGTCTAGGTGACCCTTAGTGTAAGTCGAATCACGAGATTCTTTAGGTTGGTTTCCGAGGTGCGGAATACCGTGGGAGTAACTCCTTCTTTGTGAGCATCGATATTGGTGAATATCGGTGGAGTGAATTGTAACGGTTTGTAGTCCACCGAAAGGATTATATTAGTGGAATAGTATCGGTGTCGTAGATTCGCAACTGGACGTACGGATGGTATAAACCCCCCATCCCGAACCAGTATATATCGTGGTGTCTCTCTTTAATCACTTTATATACTTTGGTTGTGTTCGTGGTTGTTTGGATTGATTATACAACCACTTGGTTTTCTTTGAGGCTTAAAGTTTATAAACGCTTTAAAAGCCGAAAAAACCGTATTCACCCCCCTCTACGGTTCTACAGGGTTGATCTTGCAATTTTGGTGTCCTTTCATTACTTCATATGATCAGAGTGCTAGGGACTAGCAATAGTTTAGTGTGGGGGATTGATGAGTGTGTAAATACTTGTTAGGAATTAAATATTCCATAGATTTGATGATCAGAAACAAGAAGAATGAAACATGAAGAATACTGAAATGATAAGCAAAATCTACTGAAATGTGTTTCTTCTGAAGTGTGTTTCTGCTGATGTATGCTGCTAATGCATTTTTGCTGATAAATGCTGCTAGTGCATTTCTGCTGATGGATTCTGCTGATTGACACTGCTGCTAATCAATGAGTCATACTACTGAATGGATAAGGATGAAAAAGATATTATGTGCATAAAAGTCAAGTATATCCTCTAGATAATATCTTTCATCAGTCATCAAATTGAACACTCTTAATGAGTTGTAAACATAGATACGTGTTGTATCTTAAATGACTGACATCCTAGTCATAACCTAGATAGTAGATGACAAAGCTTATCAATTTTGTAATGATCTCCTTTGTTCTATAAAAAGGAGATCACACCCCTTTAGATAAAGTATGCTTCACAGTGAAACAAAGTGAACATCACCAAAGTGCTTCGTACTTACAAATTACAACAACACCAAGCGTGTTAAAGCGTAAATCACTTAGAAGAGTGTGTGTGGGAACGTCAGACTAGGGGTTTGTTGTTGTTAGGTTTTTTTAGCCTCAAGGATCTTTGATCCCTGTTAGATTGTAAACCGTGCTATAATTGATCACATAGCATTGGGGCTAGTTGGAATAACAAACGGAGAAGTTAGAAAAACCTTGTTGTGATAATATTGTTTCTTTCATAGAATATTCCGTCAATATTATCATTGTGCTCGTAATAGCCAAATTCCTAGATCAAAGCCTTAACATCCTAGAGCTCATAAACGATCACAAAAGCTTATTGTTTAGGATACTAAAATAAGCTTTTCACAGTTGGTATCAGAGCGAGGGGAGCTCTGGATCTAAGAAAAGAAAAGTTTTTTGTTAAAAGGAGATGAAGAAAGAAGAAAAATTCGTTTAGGCTTAATTTTTCGCAACTTTCTGAAGAGCAGTTTTACAAAGCCTATAGCTCATTCGTTAACCGTTGGATTGGGCTAAAATTTTTGTTGAATGTTCTTGGAATATCAAGGTAGATTCTCACCGGAGGGATCTTCAATCTAAGCTTCAGATGGCAAGATATGCATCATTGAAAACTGCTGCAAAAACAGTTGAGGTATGGTCGAATTTTTGGTTTTCTTTCTTGGTTTACACACACAAAGGGGAAGAATCACACATAGAAGAGAGTTGGTTCTTTAAAGATAAAAAGGCTTGTTTATCAAGTTATTACTGGTAAAGAAAATTATTTGTTCCTTATTTGAAGATGAAGTTAAATTTTTCAAGGTTGTGTTCTTATCATATCTTAAGGTGATGTGTACACTTTAAAGATAACTTGTTCGTTCGTTCAAGTGACTACGAAATGACAAACACTTAAAGGAGTTACATTATAGTGTTCAGTGTCTCATAGAAGATGAGTTTATTGTCATGAGATTGCGGTCTCCCTATACATCAAGGATGGGTATACGTTCAAAGTCAGATTTAGTACAAGATATAAGACACAAGGTTGGTTTCTTTCACTTCAGCATCAAGTTAGTAATGATTGGTTTTTCTTCATCAAGTCATAAAAGCCTACAGAAATGGAGATTCAAATGGTTAACATATGGGTTTCAGGAGAAGCTTAAATGTTCAAGTGTTCAACCATTTATTATATATGTACATCACCACAGGGAAAGTTATTGATTCTTACTACTGTTAATTAGTATTGCTACTGATGGTTAAGATTTTTACTATCTCAAGTTCATTTTTAGTGCAGAAAACTTAATGGAGGGTAATTTGAGATAATAGAAGGATAGATTGGATGTGTAGTATTAGTTCATGGCTGTAAAGATCATATTTGTAATATTCTCTATTTGTTGATAACAAAAAGGGGAAGAGATGTGGTGGATAGCATAAATTAAGGGGAAGACAATACAGTTTCATTCATGGTGAGATTTAATTACCTCAATTTCTCTACTTCGTCTAGGGAAATTCCTACAAGAATGTTTTTGTTTTGTAATCATCAAATAGGGGAAGATTGTTAGGAATTAAATATTCCATAGATTTGATGATCAGAAACAAGAAGAATGAAACATGAAGAATACTGAAATGATAAGCAAAATCTGCTGAAATGTGTTTCTGGTGAAGTGTGTTTCTGTTGAAGTATGTTTCTGCTGATGTATGCTGCTAATGCATTTCTGCTGATAAATGCTGCTAGTGCATTTCTGCTGATGGATTCTGCTGATTGACACTGCTACTAATCAATGAGTCATACTATTGAATGGATAAGGATGAAAAAGATATTATGTGCATAAAAGTCAAGTATATCCTCTAGATAATATCTTTCATCAGTCATCAAATTGAACACTCTCAATGAGTTGCAAACATAGATATGTGTTGTATCTTAAATGACTGACATCCTAGTCATAACCTAGATAGTAGATGACAAAGTTTATCAATTTTGTAATGATCTCCTTTGTTCTATAAAAAGGAGATCACACCCCTTTAGATAAAGTATGCTTTATAGTGAAACAAAGTGAACATCACCAAAGTGCTTCGTACTTACAAATTACAACAACACCAAGCGTGTTAAAATGTAAAGCACTTAGAAGAGTGTGTGTGGGAACATCAGACAAGGGGTTTGTTGTTGTTAGGTTTGTTTAGCCTCAAGGATCTTTGATCCCTGTTAGATTGTAAACCATGCTATACTTGATCACATAGCATTGGGGCTAGTTGGAATAACAAACGGGGAAGTTAGAAAAACCTTGTTGTGATAATATTGTTTCTTTCATAGAATATTCTGTCAATATTATCATTGTGCTCGTAATAGCCAAATTCCTAGATCAAAAGCTTAACATCCTAGAGCTCATGAATGATCACAAAAGCTTATTGTTTAGGATATTAAAATAAGCTTTTCACAATACTCATCATTTTATACCAATATTGGACTGTAAAATTACCAAAAACACACAGATATGCCTCATAATACTGCAAATATCCTTGGATTGTGTTTTTATGTGTTTCAGGTACAAAAGGATTGAAAGCAGACGAAAGACAAGCAAAGTTTACTTAATTAGCAGAATCAGTCCCTGAACTTTCCAGAATTGTCAGAAATGGTCCCTGGATGATTTATTTTGAAGAAAAGTCAACAACAGTCCCCCAGGAATCAAGGAATGACAATTTTAACCCTTGGATTACAAGTTTCATAAATTGGCAAGATAGGTCCCTCAAGTTTCCAAAATGGCATAAAATACCCCTGGAGGTGTAAAAGTAGAGAAATAACATTTATGGTCCTTGGGTTATGGAAAATTGGCAAGAAAGGTCCTTGAAATAAGTTTGGAAAGTTACCAATTTTAGCCCCTTAATTTTTAGAAAATTGCAAAGTTGGTCCTTGTATTATTCAATCAAACCAAATGGACCCTTTGTAAAACTAAGCCCAAAAACCAAACACAACCAATCCAATCCACCCTTTCCACCCTTTGGCCTGGCCCAAACTCACAAAAGCCCACCCACGTTTTATAATAAAAACGTGCCAGGGTCAACCAGTCAACTCCACCCTCAACCTTTTTCCCTCCTTCCCAACACAACCAGTACACCATCTTCCCTACCCTGTACCTCTCCAACATTTTTGTCCCCTCCTCTTCCCCATACTCCTACCTCAGCCACCCTACAACACCACTCCACCCCTACTCCTCAGTTTCTACCACTATCCTCCAAAACTTGCCCCCTGCCCAATTGCTTAATATGTTATCCCGTTAAAACTGAAATAAAGGGCCAAGATTGATACAACTCATCCAACGGCCTAGAATTGAAGTGCTAAGAAGCCAGGGCCCATTTTTGAAGCCTATAAATGAAGAAAAGAAGAGAGAAGTCAAGAGTTAGATAGTTAGTGAGATTTTAGTAGTTAATGGTAGGAGTAGTGTAATTTAGTAAAACCAAATTAGTGTAATCTTTGTTGTTTCTCAGCTTTAATTTCAGTATTGTACTCTGTTAAAGTTTAATCAAGGTTCAGTCTTCCTTTACTTGTCAAGTTTTTAATTTCATTGCTTATTTTTAAGTTTTCTAGTTTTAAGCTTTTCTTACTGTTTTATAAGCTTACATAAGCTCATATAGCTTATTGTGAGTTCCTACCTTCATTAGAACTGTTTTAAAGTTATTTACTCAAGTTTTCATTAAATCTAACAAGAAATCTAAAAATTACCTAAAAATAGAAAAAACCTTGAAAAAGAAGAAAAAGAAGAGAAGAAGAAGTTGGCGTATGGTTTAGTGTCTCATGGGAGGCATTAGGATTAGTTTGAGTACCATGTTCTTGGTTTGGATGCACACAGGATCATTTGTAAGGAAAACTCCATTTTTAGCTTATGTACTGTAGCATAGCTCATTCACTGCTTATTATTGCTTATTCACTGCTTTTTCTTGCTTAGTTATGTTCATTAGTTGTTAATTATCCCACTGGTGCTAATTTGTTAGTTAAAATATTTATATTCAAAAGGGTCTCAATTTCACTGTTATTTTTAGATAATATAGCTTTTTGCATTTTGTTCCCTTAGACTGCTTATCTAGGGTTGAATCAAGTTTCTTTAAGTGATTTTGGTCTTAAGTAGACCTCTGTGTTCAAGAATCTTGTTCACATCAGTTAGTTATACTATAAAAATCATATAGTGAATTTTTAAAGGGGTGTTTGGATTTAGAGAGTAACCTCTGTTAAGGCTTGTTTCTGTGATAACCTTGGGTCAATACCACTCACACTAAGTTCTATTAGCATGATTCAAGCATAAAATCAGTAGGGTGTTTTAGAAAAAGTCAAAATTCACTTGGATCTCTTTAATTGTTCACTGTTGAGATTTCAGGAACCACTTTTCATCAAATCAGTTTATTAGTGTTTAAGATAGCTTGTTTTGGTCTCATTGTAGCTTATAATCTCATAATCATTCAGTAAACCTAGATCAAAAGTCATAAAAGTCAACTTTTTATCATTTCATCAAAAGTCAAGAGTTGCATGTTCTCAGTTTTTCCAAATATTGGGTGATTTTTCATGCATGCATTATTAGTCCTTTTGATCTGAATTTGTGGGACAACAAAGTTTGGAAGCTCATTTTTATTGTCATAATTTTCCTTATTTTTTAGATTTTTTTCATACTACTTATTAGAGCTTATAAGTTGGTCTGTTTGCATGTGTTGTGCCCTGCACCAGGGTGAGTTAATCACAAGCTCATTCTCCTTCAGCCTTAGCTTGTTCATTAGTGGCCTTAGATTACGATTTTAGATGTTTTAGATAGCTTATTGTATCATCTCTCAATGTATATGCTTATTTTTCATCTTACTGCTTATTTATCAGCTTAATTTGTGTTCCCAAATACCACCACTGAACACATTACACTGAGTAATCAGTGTGAAGGTGCTCATTTCAAAAGCCCATTTTGAGCTTAACTGTAGGTCCCACTGAGAGATCTTTGGCTTTTTGGAAAGCCTGGTGAATAAGCTTGTTGGGTCAGTGCTTGTTATGAGCTTGGGAGCTTGTGCCCCCAGCTTAAATTTGGCCTGCAATGTGCCCTTTCAGGCCTGTTTGGAGTGCTTATTTAGTTCTTGATTGTTTCAGTTTAAAATGCTTATCTCTATGTTCTTATTTGTTCATATCAGCTTATTTGTGCTTGTCTCAGTAGGATTTAAGTTAATTGCACTTTAGGTTTAAGTTATAGCTTATTTTCCAGCTTTTTGAAACTCAAATCTTGTTTTAAGCCATTTTTGGCTACTGTGGGGCAAATAAGCCCACATAGAGCTTATTAGAGCTTTTTATAAGTCTTGGTTTTACAAAAGTTTGCTTATTATTGTTGGTGCTCAGTTTTGTAAAAGAAAAACATCAAAAAGAGAAATGAAAACTAAAAGTGCAAAACCAGGGGTCGAACCCGGGTCTCCACACTCACAGCACAACACCTTCACCACCTGCCCTTGGGTCTTTCTTCATTATATCCTTGCAACCCTTCTTATTTAAATACCATTAAGTATATTTAGCTTATTTTTGTTAATACACTGCTTATTAATAAGCACTTTAGGCTTTTCTTATTTTTCTTAGTTAACTATCAAGGTAAAGTATTTTTATAAAAAGTTTTGTAATTTTCCAAAATAGTTTAGTATTTTTAATAATTAATTTTAGTTCAAATAGTTTTTAATTAATAATAAATAATTAAAAACTCAAAAAAATATTTTTCTTTTTCTTAAAATTTTCTTTTGTTATTAGGATTGTAAAAATATAATTTTCATATCCGTAGGCCTTTTATTTATCAAAACTCACGTTTGATTTCGTTCATTTACGTTATTTTTAACTAAACGTATGCGTTTTCGGTTTTAAAACGTTTTAGGTTAATTTGATTCACGTTATTGTTGAGATAGCTTATTTAAGCTATTTCCTTTCATATTTCCTTAGTGTAATCATCTCAAACCCTTTCCTGTCCAAATTCACCCGATCACAAATCCATTTCAATACCTTTGCACGCCTCGCTGAGACATAACGACCCGGGGAAACTCTGTACTCCTTGGAGATTTGGCTTAAGTTGTTTGACCATCTTGACCACATTCGTGGTTGACTTTGGTTGACTGTTCAGGGCCAATCACGTATGCTTTTCTTTCTTTTAACATGTTAGCTTAGATTTACTTGTGTTTGCTTAGATCTAATGAAACCTAGTTATTGATTGTTGGTTGTTGGTTTGTCATTGATTGTTGTTGGTGATTGATTTTAATGTTAGGCTTAAGAAAACTGGCTAATCTCCTATACATAACTTGCTTGAACATCTTAAAAAACATAATCGGATGTGTACTACGGTTTTATTGGTTGTAATAAATGCATAAGTGACTATTAATGAGGCCATGATAGGATACTAAACGTGTCGTCATAGGAAGAGATAGAAGCATATAAAGTTGGGGAAGATCGTACAACGCCCCACGAATGGTATTAAGGAATGCAACCCTTCACCAATGCAATTGTGACAAACCAATTAATCAATAAAAGATAACTAGGGAGTAATGAAATCTAAGTAAACACGCTTTTCTCTATAATAGAAGTTCTCACATTTTTATTTTATTTGTTTAAGCAGTTATTTGGGTTAGTTGACTAGCAAAATATAGAAATACAAAAAGAATCATCCCTCACCTCTAGACATAGTTAGATTAGTTTCAATCCTAACGAACACTATTCCCCAAGAGAGCGATCAATCCCCCGGTACTTGCCACTCACTATACTACATCAGTTAGGTACACTGCCTGGTGGGGATTGCAAGCTTCTAAAGATCCCCTTAGAAGTAAAACCTTTTGCTTAGACCGCAATCTACGCATCAAGTTTTTGGCGCCGTTGTCGGGGAATAGTTATTGCTTAGGTTGAAATTTCGTTTTATTAGGTCTACTCACTAGATTCCTTTCTAGTAAGATTTTTATTTTTATTTTTATAGGTTTTCTTTAGTCTATCTTATTTCTTCGTTCCTTTGTTCGTAACCATTACCATCCGCCATCATGGAAGGTGGTAATATCTTTGATCCCGCCAACACACCACAACCAAACCAACATCCTAGAGCCCGAACTTTAGGAGAATACATCCGACCTAGCCACCAAGGCTATCGAAACACCATTAAGCTCACTCAAGGAGCCAATGTGTCTCCATTGCGTTCTGACACCATTCGGTTGGTGCAAAGCGGATGTGCATTCCATGGACTTCGTTTCAAAGATCCAAACCAACATCTCAAGGATTTCCTCAAAATCGTAGATTCCATAGACCTTGATGTTGAAACTCGAGAGACGACCCGATTGCGTCTCTTCCAATTCTCTCTACGTGACCAAGCTAGTCACTGGCTTGAGCTTTTACCTGCAGGATCCATCACAACTTGGGATGATCTCACCTCTCGTTTCCTTGCTCAATTTTTCCCACCGAGAAGAACCATTAAGTTAAGGAATGACATCTTGATGTTCCAACAACGTCAAGGCGAAACTCTTTACGAAGCATGGACTCGTTTCAAGGACTTACTTCAAAAAGTGCCTCATCATGACATAGATCTTTGGCTCCAAGTCCAAGTCTTCTATGACCATATCAATCTTTCCACATGGCAAACCATTGACCAAGCGGCTGGTGTTAAGCTACGTGATCGAAGTGTAGAAGAATCATGGGAACTCATAGAAGATCTTGATCTCTATGACAACGAAAGTTGGAATGATCCCCGTGATTTGAACAAAACGGTCAAGGAAATATCTTTGCCTTCGAATAATTCAAGCACTCCCAACCGTAGGATCATGGAACTTGAAGACCAAGTCAAGTTTCTCTTGAAATCCTACGAAGCTCCTAAACCTTCAAGCCAAGTAAACAAAATCACTTCTTCATGTGAGTATTGTAATGGTCCCCACGACACTCGTGATTGCATGGAACTCCCCGAACAAGCTTCTGTGGACTACGCATCCTCGTGTACCGACGGAGCGGGAGACAAGTAGTACACTTTCAAACCCGAGCCAAACCCTTCTGGTGATTCATACAACTCCTCTTGGAAAAATCACCCAAACTTTAGGTGGAAACAAAACCAAAACACGCCCCAAAACAATTCTTCCAATCCACCTAATCATTTTCAATCAAATGGTTCGTCCTCTAACCGTACTTTCAACAACAATCCTTCCAACAACTATGGTAGTACCAACAATTTTGAAGGATTGATGTCCAATTTTATGGCATCTCAAGAAGCTCGTATAGCTAAGTTCGAAGCCGATTTCAAACAAAAACAAAGTGAGATGACAAATAAGATTGACACCTTGTTGAAAGTTCTCAATGACCGAGAAATGGGAGCACTCCCGAGAGACACGGTCAAGAACCTGAAACTAAACGTTAACGCCATCTCATCAGTTTCGTCCCCTAGTTATTGTCCATAATACTATTCGTTCAATGCCATGAGCACGTGTTTTAAGCAAACACAAATTCTTCAAAAAGACCACATAAGTAAGACATCTAACACTAAATCGGTCAATAACATAGTTAAAACACCTCCTACACAAGACCTTGACGATGAATTTAAGGAACTTCACCTTGAGCACCCCGTCATTGATGTCTTAGCTCGTGCTCCCTAGTACAATGCCCTTTTAGAAAAATATGAGGAGAAACTTAAGTTGGGTAAAAATGGGACTGCTTTCGTTCAAAACAAGTTACCTAAGAAATTAGATGATCTGGGCATATTTGTTTTACATTGTAAGATAGGGAACTCCAAAGCTTTCGATACACTAGCCGATCTCGGATCAAGCCTTAACTTGATTCCTTTGTCTCTTTACACCACTCTTAAGCTAGGAAAGTTAGAGGAGACGAAAGTAATAATTGGTCTAGCTGATGGAAGCGTAGCCCACCCGGTTGGAATGATTAAGGATGTAGTAGTTCACTTAGGAAGATTAACTATTTCAGATTTTCATGTCCTAGATATGGTTAGTAGGAAGAGGATTTTTAGCGACCGCTAGTGCCATGATAGATTGTAAGGAATCTAAGATAGCGGTAGGAGAAGGAGAAACTTGGTCGGTCTACGATGTTAAAAAGCATAGCTACGATAATGAGGAGGAACCACCACCTCATTGGGTAGATATAAAAAGGAGACCATCTAGATACGGACCTTGGGTTAATAGAGACTTCATAGGACCCAAACGCCACCTAGAAGAAGAATTTGTAAACCTAACACATACGGTAGAACAATTCTTGGCTAAGGACACTGAATTGGACCCATTTGAAGATCCTCTAATTTTTAGAAAGATGATTGACTTCCTAGGAATTTTGCCAATTAATCTAGGAATGAATAGGTGGAAAAGTGAGAATGATGAACATAAATGGAATTGGAACAAACCACCTAAGGAAGGAGATGGGTCATGGTACATAAAAATGACATTATATAACCCGGATGGAGAGAAGTTTGAAAGGACATACCGTATTGAGCATACCGATAGGAAGCTTCAAACTAAATTCAATCCTAAAGATGTCCTGATGAGGAACTCACTTACATAGGATAGAACGTGACTTTGAGTCTAGGTACAAGACTTGTTAATAAAGAAAAGCGCTTCTTGGGAGGCAACCCAAGCTTTGTTTGTTTGTTTGTTTGATTTTATTTGCTTCTATATGTACGTTTTGTTTTTATTGTTTATTGTTCATGTATCAAACATTTTGTGAACATGAACAATAACAATAAGATATAAATATGCATATTAGTATTTGTTTGAGTCAAATGCTTATATCGAGTCATAATGAGTGTTTTGCAGGATTCCGGGAATTAGAACATAGGTTTTTCTAGAAATTTTTCGGAAACAAAATATAGGAATTCCGTCAGATCAATTCTGACGGCGTCAGGCAACACCTGACGACGTCAGGTGTAATTTTCTAAAAATTTTTTAGGTTTTGTTTTTCTGCCGAAATTGTAAAGTTTCGTAAAATCTATATTTTATAAACTCCATGAATCTGCAAACATTCATTCCACAAGAATTATATCTTTACTTGCTTTCTAGGATTTAATTTTATATAGATTTACCGCCGATTTTATGCTAGGTTTTCTTGTTTGTTTTCTCAGCTAATTAACATGTTATATTGGACAAGAAGATGTACATGGATAATCAAGCTTTTGGCGCTGCTTTAATCTTGGAGTTTTCACATTTTCTTGGAGGAGGATTTAACCATGTTACTACATCATCCACACCGAACGAATCAGGAGAGTATTTGTTTCATTCTTTAATTTTCTTTACTTTTACATCTTTCAATTGAACATTGGGGACAATGTTCGGCTTAAGTGTAAGGGAGTAAATGAAGATACCTTAGAGATTACAATTGCACTTGATTTTTGTCTTGTCTAATAGTAGATGTGTAATAAAATTGAGAGAAACACTTGTTAGGGTAATTTAAGCACCAAATTTAAAATTTCTTATGACATATAGGAGTGAAACTTTAGTCTTAATAAGCGTCTCATAGATAGGAGTTATATGACTAGCACAAAAACCGTACCACACAAAAAAATTTTCCACCACAAATATGTGAGGTTCGCCCCTAGATTTGTTAGGAAAAGCCTTAGTGCTTATGAGTGTACCGGTAGTATTTAGATTTTAGAACTTGCGTTAGTGATTCATTCCGAGACCACAAGTGGGACTACATTTGTGTAGTAGGATTTACTATATGACAAGAGGCATTAGTATAACCCATATTTTAAGCCTGTAATATAATTATATTAACTTCATTGGTCAAGTAATTCTCCCACACCTTTGCGATATACTCATTTTTAGTACACAATACCCCTAGTGCAACCCTCAGAGCCTATCTTTTTCATTTCTAACTTTAAACATTTTACTTAAAGGAATAATTTGTTTACAATATACCCCCAAATGTACACCCAAATTGCCTTAGCCTTCCTTGTATGCACTCATCTTTAGTGCATTATTGTTACAACATTTGTTTAAACCCTTTGTTAATTGTCTAATTGATTACATGGTTGCTAAGTCGAGTCATATCTTGTACATATTATTTTGGGACGATTGGGACTCATGGGTAAAGTACTATTGTTATGGAGTAATGGGGAAGAACGTCAATTATTACCCCCATATGTGCACAAATGTTTTAAAGTACTCCAAGTGTTTTGATTATCTTAATTCGAGTCTTTAGAATAGTTACATGTAAAGTATGTAAAGGTTCAAGTGTAAGGGGAGAACCGAGCCCCCTTGATGTATTATTTTGGATGGTAGGGCAAGAGTGTATGAAAAAAAAAATTAAAAAAAGATAAAAAAATAAAAAAAAGGAAAAAAAATAAAAAAAAAATCAAGAAAAAAAATTATTAGAAAAAGAAAAATAAAAACATACGGACTACCATCCCGTTTCCTTTTATGTTTATTTTAAGTTTTTTTTATTTTATGGTTAGCCTAAGTTGAGTCGAGTCTTGGCTTAGCAATGCCGCATTATACATGTTATTAACTAAGATAATTAACTTGCCACAAGTAAAATATCCCTTTATCCAACAAACCGTGTTTTCCATATCCCTACACCTAACGTTATAACCCTTTAAAAGACCTCTTTGATAGTTTGCCTAGGTTCTTATGCAAAGTGGTAGAGGTTTTCGATCCTTTCCCAAGCCTATGGTAATCTATTTGCTATGACAGGTAGTGAGTGATATTTTTCCATTTCCATTAGTTATATATAGTTTTATAACACCCGAGAGATGAGAGTATCCAAACACTATTTGTGAGGTGCTAGTGTATAATTTCCGTGCTTATTTTGATTAAGGTAGAACGATTATTTGTTGTAATTACTTTTATGTTAATGTTAAATGACCCCTAACTTGTATTTTGATTAGAATAAAAGCTCATTTGCTTGAAGACAAGCAAATCCCAAGTGTAAGGGTATTTGATAAGGAGAAATTTGTTACGATTTTAAGGGGTCATTTAAACCCTAAGTCGTGATAATATGATCAATTATTACCTTAAATCATTTCTTTTGTCAATTTAGGTACTTTTAAGAAGAATTCTGGAAAAGGAATCATTTTGGACATTTTTGGAGAAAAAAGTGAAGAAAACGACAAAGTCAATAATCCAAGCTGGAAATTGTACCTGACGGCGTCAAGCATATCAAATGGACGGCGTCACTCATTAGAACAAGAGGTGGATATCACAATTGCACTTGGCGCGCCAGAAGAAAAGTTAAAGCATAAGGCGTGACGGCGTCACGTTATACAGAAAGTAGGCAGTCACGTGTATTCCCCAAGGCGTGATGGCCCAGAAGTCTTACAAGAGGACGACGTCAAGAAGTTGGATTGGACGACAAGAAACCCTAAACACGGCGAGATGACGGCGCCAACCATTAAAAGGGGACGCCGTCACCATTGTGAATCTATATATACTTTTCGATTTTTCATTCATAAGAGAGGACTTTTGGTAGGGAACTTTTGGGTACGAACCCTAGTCGACTTTTGCAGCAATTTTAGGGTTCCAAACCCTCTTTTCTTCCATGTTCAATTAAAGATAAGTTATCCTTAATCATTTAATATGTATGTGTGTTGTTTGATTATATCGTATGCTTTTCTTTCTTTTAACATGTTAGCTTAGACTTACTTGTGTTTGCTTAGATCTAATGAAACCTAGTTATTGATTGTTGGTAGTTGGTTTGTCATTGATTGTTCTGGGTGATTGATTTTAGCATTGGGCTTAAGAAAACTGGCTAATCTCCTATATGGTAACTTGCTTGAATGTCTTAAGAAACGTAATCGGATGTGTACTACTGTTTTATTGGTTGTATTAAATGCATAAGTGACTATTAATGAGGCCATGATAGGATACTAAACGTGTCGTCATAGGAAGAGATAGAAGCTTATACAGTTGGGGAAGATCATACAGCCCCATGAATGATATTAAGGAATGCAACCCTTCACCCATGCAATTGTGACAAACCAATTAATCAATAAAAGATAACTAGGGAGTAATGAAATCTAAGTAAACACGCTTTTCTCTATATTAGAAGTTCTCACATTTTATTTTCTTGTTATTTATGTTATTTGCTTAAGTAGTTATTTGGGTTAGTTGACTAGCAACTAATTCCGCCCACTCTTTCAATACCCGAGATATTTACTTGCTTTCTATAAAATATAAAAATACAAAAAGAATTATCCCTCACCTCTAGAACTAGTTAGATTAGTTTCAATCCTAACGAACACTGTTCCCCGAGAGAACGATCAATCCCCGATACTTGCCACTCACTATACTACATCGGTCAAGTACACTGCCTGGTGGAGATTGCAAGCTTCTCAAGATCCCTTGAGAAGTAAAACCTTTTGCGTAGACCGCAATCAACGCATCAAGTTTTCCTCCCCCCTCATCTCTATAAAAGGAGGTGAGGGGGAGGGGTTTGTCATGCATTCTTTCAATACTAATCAAAGTGTCGATTAGGGTTACTTACTTGTGCTTGTTCGTTCTTTACTTTACTGTGCTGCTGGTGTGTGTTCTTCAAGATCGGGTTTATTCCGCTCTAGTAACCAGGATTGTTGATCGACAATATCAACAAGTGGTATCAAGAACCCAGGTTCGCGGAGTTCGCTGGTTATCTAGGATCGATCAAGAAGGGTTTACTTGTTCGTTATTCAACAACAAGAGTTCTTAGTGTTCGGGTTCATGGACGTCAAGGAGCAGCAAGTGTTAATCGAAAGTAAAGTGTTCTTGAGTTCTTCGATTGTCCGGGTTTGCGACAAGGTATAGAAGACTTAAGGTTTTGTTGGTTTTTGGGTTTATCGAAGATCGAGGTTATCGTCTGTAGGGTTTTTTAGTCGGCGATATAAACAAAGAAGACGAAGTACAGGGTGATTATTCAAAGGGAATTATTTAATCTTTTTATTTGGCTGGTAATACAAATACGTCCAAGGACTTCTAATACCAATCTTTTGGTTCTTTTTTGTCTTCTTTTTCTTTTAAAGAATTATTTTTTTCAATAAAAAGGTTAAAACTTTGAAGGTTTCTTGCACAATGGACTTTGTTAATTTGTAATTGTGAGGTTTTTTCACAAGGTTTAGCAAATTAATAAAGGGATTAAAGAATGACGGGAGCCAAGTTTGACATCGAGAAATTTGATGGAACTGATGATTTCGGGTTATGGAGAATCAAGATGCGTGCTTTATTAATCCATCATGGATGTAAAGCAGCTCTGGAGGTTTTACCCGCAGATATGGATGCTACAACAAAAGCTAAGCTAAACAAGAAAGCTCAAAGTGCCATGATTTTGTGTTTAGGTAACAAGGTTCTGAGAGAGGTTACCGGGGAGACGACTGCAGTGGGGGTTTGGACCAAGCTTGAGACTTTGTACATGACAAAGTCCTTGGCCAATAAGTTGTACCTAAAGAAGAAGTTGTATACATTCTACATGTCGGCTGGACGTACGATTTTCGAGCATATAGATGAGTTCAACAAAGTCGTTCTTTATTTAGTAAATATTGAGGTAAAATTCGAGGATGAAGATCTTGCTTTATTATTACTCACTTCTTTACCAGCATCATACAAACACTTTGTGGATACCTTGCTTTATGGATGGGAAGCTTTGACTTTGGAGGATGTGATGGCCACACTGAATTCAAAATAAATCAAAGAAAGATCTAAGGTGAAGGGGGATGATGGTGAAGGGTTATACGTGAGGGGAAGAACTGATCGCAGGAATTCGTATCAGTCTAGGGGAAAGTCAAGATCGAAGTCTTAAGGTGGAAGACTTAAGTGCTATATTTGCCAATCTGAGGAGCACTTGAAGAGAAACTGCCCGAAGAATAATCGCAAGAAGTCAAATGGTTTCGTCAAGAAAGATAATCAACCAAGCTCCAGTGGTTTGATTTATGACGGTTCTGAGGTGATGATGGTGATGAGTACAGAGGCTCTGCTAGATTGGATTATGGATTCAGGAGGTTCATACCACATGACACCGAGGCTATATATATTTTTTGATTTTCTAGAATGCGATGGGGGCAGGGTACTGTTGGGTGACAACAGGGAGTGCAAGATTAGAGGTATTGGCAAGGTAAGGCTACAATTGAAAGATGTGTCAAGTTTTGTGTTACACAATGTCAGGTATATTCCTGAATTGAAAAAAAAACTTGATATCGCTGGGAACTCTTGAAAAAGAGGGATATACCGTTAAATTGTAGTCAGGAAAAATCAAGGTGATTAATGGTTCCAGTGTTGTTTTATCTGGAACCCGAAGGGATAATTGCGTATACTTTTTGGATGGCCATGCAGTGGCGGGTTAGCTTAATGCTAGTGTTGAAGAAAAGACAGTCTTGTGCAGGTTTAGCACAAAAGACTGGGACATATCAGTGAGGCGGGACTACAGGTGCTGGAAAGGCAGGAGCTGTTTGGCAAGAAGAGTCTAGGTAAGCTCGATTTTTGTGAGAATTATGTTCTGGGAAAGTCACATCGAGTCAGTTTCGGTGTAGGAAGGCACACTATTCAGGGAGTGATAGACTATGTTCATTCAGACTTATGGGGTCCGTCTCAGGTGGAATCATTGGGAGGTAAGAGGTATTTCTTATCTATTGTTGATGATTATTCCAGGAGGGTATGGGTTTATATTCTCAGGTTCAAACATGAAGCATTTGGAAAGTTCAAAGAGTAGAAGCAGTTAGAAGAAAATTAGACTGGGGGGACGGTTAAGAAGTTGAGGACAGATAATGGTCTTGAGTTTTGTAACTGGGAGTTTGAGCAGCTTTGTACTGAGAGTGGGATTGCTAGACATTTGACAGCTTCCGGGACGCCGCAACATAATGGATTAGCAGAACGGATGAATAGAACTCTCATAGATAAGGTACGCTGTTTATTAATTCAGTCAGGATTGCCCAAGACCTTCTGGGCGGAAGCGACATGTACGGCCGCATATCTTATAAATAGGTCACCATTGACAACGATTAAGAAAATGACTCCTATAGAGATATGGTTGGGACATGCAAGTGATTATGGGATGTTGAGGATTTTCGGTTGTGTCACATAGTCACACGTTAAACAAGGTAAGCTCGAACAGAGAGCAGTAAAATGCGTTTTTTTGGGGTATCCTGAGGTTGTGAAGGGGTACATGCTATATAGGCTTGATAACAAATCACCTATAATAGTCACTAGCAGGAACGTGGACTTCAGTGAAAGTGTCATGTACAAAGACACGTTGAAGGATTCTGGTGTAGATACTGATAAGTCTGTTGAGGAATTATAGGTTGAGGTGGAACTGCAAAGGTTAAATAATCATTCGCTTGAGGAAGATCTGACAGATGATCAGGAAGATGGCAATGATGAAGATGAAGAGGATCAAGAAACTGATCAGACACCGGATCTCACAGATTATCACTTGGTTCGGGATAGAGAGCCAAGGACAAGAACGAAACCTCTGAGGTTTCGAGATAAAAGTAATATGGCTGCTTACACATTTGCTGTAGCAGAGGAAAAAGATACTCATGAACCATTGACATACCAGGAGGCAGTTGCTTGTGAAGACAGTTCTAGTTGAAAGCTGCTATGGATGAAGAGATGGATTCTCTGAAGAAGAATAAGACCTATGAATTAGTAGATCATCCAGCTAGGAAAAAGCTGGTGAGCTGAAAATGGTTGTTCAAGATAAAGGAAGGGATTGAAGGTGTTCAAAAGCCTAGGTACAAGGTGAGATTGGTGGCTCGTGGATTCACACAAAGGGCATGTATTGACTTCAATGAAGTATTTTCTCCGGTAGTTCGACACACATCTATTTGGGTTATACTTGCATTGACTGCGTGTAGAGATTATGAGCTAGAGCAGCTTGATGTAAAGACGTCATTTTTACATGGGAATCTTGAATAAGTGATCTACATGAGGCAGCTACCGGGATATGAACAAGGTAACAATGTATGTTTATTAAAGAAATCCCTTTATGGTTTGAAGCAGTCACCTAGGCAATGGTATAGGACATTTGATGAGTATATGCTGAGCAATGGGTTTAAGTGTAGAAGTTACGACAACTGCGTATATTACAGGAGTTATGCACCAGGTGAGTATATCTATCTACTGTTATATGTACATTGCTTGTAAAAGCAAGGTTGAGATTGGGTCTATCAAGTCTTTGCTTAAAAAGGAGTTTGACAGAAAGAGCTCGGGGAAGCAAAGAAGATTCTTGGTATGGAGATCATCAGGGATCGGGATCACAAGATTATGAGGGTGTCACAATCCGGGTATGTTTATAATATTTTAAATAATTTTAGAGTAGACAATGGGAAATCGGTTAAGATACCATCGTGGGCACTTCAAGCTGTCGTTGAAGGATTGCCTGGTTAGGGATTGTGATGCTGAAAGGATGAGTAAGGTGTCGTATTCAAATGCGGTTGGGAGCTTAATGTACTTGATGGTATGCACAAGGCCAGACATAGCGTATGCGGTAAGTGTAGTTAGCAGATATTTGGCGAATCCGGGTAAAAAGCATTGAGAAGTAGTGAAGTGGATTTTGAAATATTTGCGGGGTACTGCAAACGTGGGTTTGGTGTATGGGAAAAATTGTGGCAACCATGTGGACGTAACAGGTTTTGTTGATTCAGACTACGCAAAGGATCCGGATAAAGGTAGGTCAATCACAGGTTACGCGTTTTTAGTACAGGGATGTGTTGTAAGCTGGAAGGCAACGCTACAACACGTGGTGGCTCTTTCAACTACAGAGGCGGAGTATATGGTCCTTACGGAGGTTGGGAAGGAAGCTATTTGGCTAAGGGGACTCTTGGAAGAGTTGGGCGTGAAGCTTAACACTCTGGAAGTATTATGATAATCAGGGCGTGATTCACTTATCGCGGAATCATGTTTTTCATGAGAGGACTAAGCACATCAATGTGCGTTATCACTTTATCATAGAGGTCTTGGAACCAAAGACGGTTGAAGTTCTGAAGGTGGGTATTGAACATAATGTTGTGGATGCCTTGACGAAGGTGGTACCTGGACACAAGTTTCAACACTCCTTGGAGTTGTTGAGCGTTGGTATAGACTAATATAAATCCTAAGGTGGAAATTGTTACAAGATTAGTCTCTATATTAGCTTATAGTTACGTCTAGGGTGTTAAGTGTCAGTTTGTTATGCTTAGTCAAGTAGGAGTCGGTTTGGTTGGCTTGTGTCCCAAGCCTAACCCGTGTCTTTGTTTACAGCCGGCTTACTAAGTCTTTGTACAAGTCGGTTTTCCTCCCCCCTCATCTCTATAAAAGGATGGGAAGGGGGGGGGGGGGGGGGGGGGGGGGGGGGTTTGTCACGCATTCTTTCAATACTAATCAAAGAGTCGATTAAGGTTACTTACTTGTGCTTGTTCGTTCTTTACTTTACTATGCTGCTGGTGTGTGTTCTTCAAGATCGGGTTTATTCCGCTCTAGTAACCAGGATTGTTGATCG
The DNA here is from genome assembly GCA_030686995.1 of Artemisia argyi. Lineage (NCBI taxonomy): Eukaryota > Viridiplantae > Streptophyta > Magnoliopsida > Asterales > Asteraceae > Artemisia > Artemisia argyi. Next base: position 55,612 of record JARVZY010000216.1, on the reverse strand, counting down.
ACAATATCAACAAAAGCTTTCCTAACATACATTGTATGAATGACATTTTTGATAAAGTGATCATTAAAGACCATTGACATAATAGCAATTTTTGTGTTTTGAGATTCATACATCACAATGAACACACAAATTGGTTGGCCATACATCATACATCCATACCAAGTTTACTGTCTGTTCGGTATCGGTGTAAGTAAGATGATTTGTGTCAAACATCATGTTTTATAGTATATCTCGTTTTATTTTGGCCTATTTTTGAGTTTTTTTATTTATGTCAACAAAAAGTATATACAAGACAAGGAAGAATTAACATTATGTCACTATACTTTTTTGGGTTAATGTATCAATTTAACCACACCAACTATAAATTACTGTCCCATTATTTTGAAACAATAATCCATGAGAAACTTTTTTTTTTTTTTTTTTGAAAGGTGACTTTTTCCATATATGGTTTAGAGTCGCACCTGCCAAATAGCAGGTCCTCATCCACCACATACCCAGACTATATTGTCTGAACCGGGCCCACGCTGGCGCAGTGAGGATTAAACGGCTTTCGCCCGGAAACCGTACAGCCTCCACACGAGATTACTCGCTGGAGAAACGGCCGGATGAAAACCGGGGCCTGCTTGGATTCGAACAAGTGAGGACTTCCCGGATGGTCACCCATCCGGTACTACTCCCACTTGTGGCTCGCTTAACAAGTTAAGCTCCACCCACTAGACCACAAGTCCTTTGATAATCCATGAGAAACCTAGAAATGTAAAAACCAAACACATGAAAATGGGGACCAACACCAATCAAGAATCTTGAAATAAAAAGGCAGTATTTAATGGATGGTGTGTAAAGTGTAAACTGTAAATGGTGGAGGCCATGGTTTTCTTCAAGTGGTTTTGCACATTCATTGCATTCACATGTCTTTCACAACCTTATTCTTTTAGTGCCCTTCACATGTTTTACTTTTTCAAGATAAACCTCCTGGTCAACATACCCATTTTGTTTGACTTTTATCCACACTCTCAAAATCCCCCTCAATTTTACCACAATCCGTTTATCTTTTCAACCTTGACTATTTGCATAGATTTAAATTTAATACAGTAGGTGGTAACTAGGTGTAATGTGTAGATTTGCATAGGAAAGGTTACTTCTACATTCTCCCTATGAAAAAGAAGATAACATTAATAAGACTGGATATAGTGATAACCATCATCATCAGTTTCATCATCTTTATGCCCTGTGTTTATCTGACTAGTGGTTAACATCTTTCTCACCATTTACCATTCTACATTGAAAATAAATTAATATTGCAATGACTGGTCTAATGGATAACTTAAATATTGGAGTAACTTTGAAAATAAATTAATGGCTGATAAGCAAATCACATCCTTATCATTTTACCCTTGTTACAAACATCAAAGCATCATAAACACAAAAAGCATCATAAACACAAAAAGCATCACATGACAAAAGATAAGAATTTTATTAATGTAATAGTTTAGCTAAAAGAACCCCTCAAGTATATAACTAATACAAGTACAAGTGTACAACAATCTAAGGCCTATCCAACCAATTTCTTCCTCCAAACTTCCTGTTTTTACTTTTTGTATAGATCTCCATCTTCACAAATATACACACAAATCCATATCTAGAACAAGCCAATGGGGCCCACTTGTAATTACATTGGTACATGGTATATCTCAAACGAGAAGAAGACACCAAAGGTAGGGGAGGATAGGCTTATGATCCAAAGGGGTGAAATGGGAATTCAAAAAAAAGCTAAAATGTTGATGAGAAAAGAATGAGTAGTGTATAAATGGCTACTTAATATCTTTAAGAGCTATAGTGGTGAAGTGGAGTGGGGGTAAATGAATGGAAATTTTAAGCTTAAAAAACTACAAAGGTTATGGTAAAATACTAATCTAACCCTCTCTGATTCCCACTAGCAATGGCTTTGAAGTATTGGCTCTTAATGATGAAATTATTGTGTTTTTTCTATGTAGTTGTGATACAGCAGCAACCGGGGAATGATGAGAAGGAAATTACCATTCTGTCCTCAATAGGAACGCGGGATATATAATATGGTAGTACAAAACTTAGCAGCTGCAACCGATAATTGTTTGTTTTCTTTAGTAGATGTAGTGGCGGACAGAAGTCTCCAACACTTCTCGACATGGGCATACCATTTCCTTCATTTGATTGCCCTTTTTGTAAATTTTGATTGTTGGTACTGTCCTAACGTTCTCGACACTTGCAACTGCTGGGCTCTCTTCAGTGTCGACCTTTACATTAAAGAAAAGCATCATTGAACAAATGAACGTACGATCCCTTATTTTTGTTTCCATAAAAAATGCAAGAATCACATTTCTACATGTGCATATAATTCCTGCATGTGTGTGCGTGTGTGCATGCTTCCCATTATAAAAATCATAACTTATTACTACGTATTATTTTCTTTGTTCTTTTATATGCACACTAAACATAAAAAGACGGTTTTCGTTCATACCTTTAAAAAGTTTATAGACGGATATCGGGTGCATAATGTGTCAAGGAACGAAGATGTCTGCTTGCATTGAAGGTCAGATGTTGTTTTGAACAGAACAACAGAAGCTCCTGCATTCAATACATGTATGTATTTACAAATGTTCAAAACTTTAGCAAGAAAGATTTTATTTTGTGAATAATAAAGAACAAACCAGTCGAAGCAACTGCAGCTTTGAACTGCTCAAGACCCATAATAGTTTCAACTTCACCACCAAATTTCATATTACACACTTCTTCCCCAAGCGATTTCTTCAATGCCACTTGGGCATGGAATAAAGATTCAGCTATATCGTTATTATCTGGAAGTTCTCGTCTCAAAACTTCATAATCTTTCACCGATTCAGTCCACCTTTCGAGCTGTAATTCCAAAAAATAACATTTCAGTTTAAAGGTCTAAATGCAACAAAGATCTGATTTTTCTAATATAAAGAGTAAAACAGAGTGCTGGTGTATACCTTACTATATGTTGCGGCTCTCCGAAGAAGTGCTTTTGTATAATTTGGATGATAAAGAAGAGCTTGATTACAATCATCCAGAGATCTTTCGAACTGCCCGAGCTTAACCCAACAAGCTGCCCTATTGCAATATATAATTGGATTTGAGGGATCAAACCTGAGCCCTTCACCATAAGCCGAGCAAGCCTCCGTAAATCTTTCTGATTTAAACAAATCATTGCCACGAGTGCGGGCTCTAGTTAACGACCTTACATTCTGGAGCAAAACCGCAACCTCAACGTTTCTTGGATCAATCTGTCCTGATTTCTCAACAGATGCAACTGCGTTCTCGAACCTAAAAAAAGCAAAATAAAAATCTCATTTTTAACTTTTCCACGCATAACATTAGAATTTTTAATGTAAAGACCCACAAACTCACCTTCCCAATGTCATGTCAATCTGAGCACGAACGAACAAAAGGTATGCCTCAGAAAGCATCCCAAAAAACTTCATTTGGGAGCAGGACGGGCTACTTGATGCCTCGAATTTAGGTACATTCAAAAGGATCAAATCTGCATCATCTAACTTATGGAGCTTCAATAGTGCTTCAGCTTTGCAGGCAAATAGCTAAAAGTTTAATATCAGCACATTCAGTTTTAACACAATACCGCTAATGATCAACTACTATATGTCATTTCAAATTTAATTTAGTTATACCTGTGGACAAGAATCTGCTCCAGACAAGATAGCAGCTTCACTTTCCCTTAAGACACCACTCCAGTCACGGACCCTCCTAGAGTCGGTACACTTACTTAAGTGCTTCTCAACTACTTGCAACTTTTGGACCTCTTTCGGGTCCGGTTGGTACCCTGGAAAATAAAGGTGTTTCCTTGCACTTTCAACCTGTCCTAAACTGTTGTTGCTTACATTAATCATACTCATTTAATCTAAACTCAAGAACGCGAATAATTAAACAACCAAAAACACAAAAAATCTAACTAAAAAAATTCAAAATTATATAAAAATATATAAATTCCAAAAAATGTAACAAAATTCGAAACTTTGTGCTCTTAAACTTATTTACTCACCTAATAAGAAGAGAACCTAAACGATGATGAGCTCTTACATAACAAGAATCCAATCTAATAGCTTCTTCACATCCTTTAACTGCTTCACTCAATCTTTTAATACAAATCAATGCAGCTGCACGGTTACAATGGTAAGCTGCAGTCACAGGCGATAGCGCAATAGCTTTATCATAATAACTTATTGCCTCTAAAAAATGACCCTTTTTGTACTCTTCATTTCCCAACTTATTTAAATCTTGTCCATCTGATAAAGTCAACTTCTTTGACTTTGAATTATTCACACTCATTATACTCCCATGACCATAGTTACCACTACCTAAACTTAACACATCCGGTTTACTACTCCGGTTCACCATCATCCCGGTTCTTAGTACTCGACCGGAGCCACATATGTTTCCGGCCGGAAGTACATTCACCGGTGATGACGTGGCAGGGCTATCAACCGACATTTCACCGGAATGGTTGTTCTGGACCCGACCCGACCCTGAATGTACTTGTGCCTTATTCCCGGTTCGACCAGAAACCGACCCGGATGAGCTGGACCCGCTGCTGGCAGCCGGTTGAGCTCTTAAAGGCGAAATAGGTGAGCCGGAGCCCCGACCCGGGGTTGTTTTCAAATTTGGAGAATGACCCAGATCAAGTTCTCGAAAATCTGGCTTATTGGTGTCATCGCCGTTGTCTAAAAGTGAGTGACGGAGATGCTCGGAAAATGAGTGTTTATGAAACCCTAGCTCGGATTCCGGTGTACCGGAGGGCGCCATTTTGAAGAAAGGTGGTAAAGATTGAAGCTTTTTATGGTTTTAAATAAAGGGTTGTATTTTTTTGGGTTTTAGCAGTAATGAGTTTGGTTAAAGGTTATAAGATATAGTACAAGTATAACTAAGAAAGAACAAATTGGGGAAATAAAAAGAAAAGAAAAAAGAAAAGATGAGGATCTCGTGAATTTAAAGGAAGAAGCAAAGAATGAAGAATGTGAAATGGAGAGAAAGAAGAAGAGATGATTGATTATTATATTACTGTATAATATATAAATTCTTTTATGATTATTGTATTATAGTTTCTTCATCTATACTATTGTTGCCTGTAGATGCCGCAAAAGTATAAAAGAAGGACCAATTATATAAAGTTAAACATATTCTCCTTATGTCTCATATTAATTATTCTAGTTGACTTTTTAGTGAATGGATATTTCAAAGAAAGAAAAACAAGAAAGATTTTTAGCAACACATTTCAAACAGAAGGGATAATTTTGAAAAGAGATAAATATAGTTTTGTAGGTAATCTAAAATTAGTGGTTGTGCTTTCTTCTTATTATTCTTATTTTAAGTTTCTTTTTTTTATTTGATTTAAATGTATTTTTCTTTCGTATAATTTTCATCAAGTATTATATAACACAAACACAAATATTTAAAGTAAAAGTTGACAAAGAAATACAAAAGCCCAAACAGGTCAATTAATATGCGATGGAGGGAGTAAAAGGTGAAAACTGTAAATTATATAATTATTTTTCATTTAACAGCTGATATATTAGGCTGCTTCAACAGCAATGATTATTTGCCCTTCTTCTATTTACAGTGGATGCTAATGTGTCTAAAGCTTATATCGAATTTGCTCAATTTGTAATCAATCTTTGTTCATTATATTATACTATGTATAACATTTGTTGATGCGGAAGGAGGATGGTTCGGGTGTATTGTGGAGCTGTGGCTTGAGTCGGCATTGTTCACACATCGAGCCGAGCCAAGTCGTCGGCTAAGATGGATTAAAAATAAACTTGCGTTGATCAAGCTATGTTTGTTGGTGGGTTTTCATTAAGTTGCTACTTAATTTTTGAGTTTAGTTGCATGCTTAACACATGTTTTCCATTATCAATATGATTAGCAATATATAATACACATAGAAGGTTCGGTGAGGGTTTCCAAAAGTAGTGCATTATCTATCTTCCCATGCAATCTTCGTTCTACCATTGACGAGAAGAAGTTCGAAGCTTTCTTCTTTGGAGTAGTTTTTGGTTGGAGGTACGTTTAAACAACTTTTTCTAGATGGTTCTTCAATGCGGGAGTCTAGTTTCTTTTGAGGAGATTATTCTGAGGTCTTTATTACTTCGATTCGACCATCTTAATTTTGTTGATCCATTGTATTTATTCATTTGAGGACTTTTATTTGGAATCGATTAGTCTATCTGTCACGCTACAGGCCTGCCATAGACTTACTACCAATCATTGGTTTACTGCTATGACAGACATTGTAATTGGAGCATTAGCAACGTATATATGATCTACGGTATGTTTCTTTTTACCCTTAGCTAAGGGGTTAGGTCCACAAAACATTTAACAATAATTCTTTTTTAAGCATGACCAACATATTTCTCTTACTTCCTTTATATCCCCAAGACAAAAAATATTAACCCCTACTCATTAACTGGATCTAATAGAGGTAGACTCCACATATATTTATAAGGGTCTTAGTCTAGGGAAGGAAAAAACCCTATGTGGAAACCGTAGAGGGGGTGAAAACGTTTCCATTTAAAAACTTGAATCTTTTGTATCAAATGACCAATCAAGTTTGATGTAATATGAGAAGTCTCAACATAAAGTCTTGCGACAACTAGTCATAGTGGAATTTCATATGTGAAGTATATTACCGTGACACAAACATTGACACACATAAATACCACACAGTATATGCAATAAGCCACACAAACATAAAAGCAATGCAAATATAAAATGATAATGCAAAGATAAAAAGTAAAGAGATATGTTAATACAAATAATGTCAAAAATGTTATTTGCATTATTCGGTCTTCATTCGTTTTGATAATCACAAAAATATAAAAACATGCTACGTAAAGTTACAGTTAATAAGTTTTTAATCGAAGAAACTCGTTTCTTCCACGTATCTACTACAACGTCACTTCAGGTATGAATAAACTTCATACCGACATTAGTAAAGTGATCAAAGATTTTATTTTCTTCAAAACTTACATTTTTATGTATGACAAAACATTTTTCACAAAATGTATTTTTGTGTTTTTTAAAGAAATGTTTTATTAAGAAAATAAATTCAAATTCAAATATTATAACACTATATTTCCCCCCAAAACAGATAAATCTTCATCAGATAAACTTTCACCACGTCAGGACAAAGAGAGGAGCGTCTGTTGGGACGGTCCTTTAAATGGACTGACGGTCCCTTAGTGATAAAGGATCGTCACATGTTTAAGGGACCGTCACCCCCTCTCCTGGCATGTATAAATACTGAAATGTTCCTTCTCAGAAAAACAATCCTCTTAGCACAAAAGCATTCTGTTCTTTCTTTCTACCTTCTCTGATCACTATAACATGTCGGTATATGTTTATAAGTGATTTCCTCCTCCTCTATATCAAAGTGCAAGAGAAGAACTCTCGAAGTAGTGAAGAATCGAGATGTTATAAGAGTCCACACATAAACGTAACAAGTGTTACGATTCTTTTCTTCCTCCAACTCTATAATTTGTATATGTTGTAAATCCGACTTGTGTGCGAGTCGTGACTAGTTGTGTTAGGCTTGAACTTGGACAAAGGTGTAAGTCCAAGAAGTGTTGTATCTAGATTATGTAGTGTAATAGTTGTATATTATGGTGTGAAAACTAGAACTTAATGGAGTTCTAGTGTGAAGATTCAAGTGAATGGGAGTGCTCGTTCGTATGAAGACTTGGATTATGTGTCGATGCAAGAAGGACAAGAGTGCTTGTTCATGTGGCCACGTGCGCCTTGGAGTAGATTGGTTCTAGCTACGATTAGAACTCGACATTCCGCTTAGTGTCGGTAAACTTGGTGTAAGCTTGTGTACGGATTGCTTCGCCTGAAGGAGTGTGTTGATATAGTGATTGATAAATTTCGAGTGTGGTACTCGGAGAGTGGAGTAGGACGAACTTCATGCCGAACCACTATAAATCTCGGTGTCTCCTTGGTTGTGCTCTTTCTTTACTCTTTACTTTAGTTGCATATTACTTTCATTACTAGTTTAGAAGATATCACTTAACTAGTAAAATTCAACAAGTTTGTAAAAGAAACTTTAACCAGGCCTAAAAGCGGAGAAATATTTTTACAAGTAAATAGAAACGGTGAAACTATTCAACCCCCTTCTAGTTTCTACAATTAGTATCAGAGCCTCGTCACTCAAAATATTTAAAGTATATTATAATTTAAAGCTTGAATCGATCTATGGATTACGAAAGACATATAGAAGGGGTTTCTTTGAATGAACCACCATTTTTTTGAAAATGAAAATTTTGTCGAATGGAAAAATGAATTCGAAAGTCATGTGAAATCAATAGATCATGATCTTTGGCATATCATTTCAATTGGTGATTTTCAACCAATGAAAACAAATTTCGATAATAAAAAATTCATAAGAAAGTTTTGCAAAAATATTGAGGCAAAAATATTGATTTGTAAAGCTTTGCCGAAAATTGAATATGATAGAAAATTTTTATGTCAAACGGAAAATGACATGTGGAAAAATATTTTAAACTTTCATCAAGGAAATGTTCAAGCCAAAGATGATGAAAATAAGTTATTAGAAAAACATTTAGTTGAAGTAGATGCATGTACTACTAGTTCAAATATTTTTGATGTAGGTAATGTCGCCGACAAGGATCATTTAAGCAACCTAGAAAGTGTACTAATCTACGAGTCTTGGAGTGATACCGATGGATAAGACAACATGTACCTTGAATATGAAATTAATCAAAAGGTTGATTCTTTAAGTAAGGTACATTCTAAAATTGAACATTTTTGTTATGATCCATTCATTCTAGAATTTTCAAAAATAGAAAATGAACTTAATAATCTATGCAACATAAGTAGAAAATCATTTTCGGAGAATGAAACTTTGAGATCATACGAAAGCAATCTTGAAAAAAGAAGTTATCCTAGAAGATAAAATGTATAGACTTGAAAGTGGTATAGAAATTAATCTAGAATGTAAGGTGTGTCATGATTATAAAAATGAGATTAGAAAAGCTAGTGAAATGGCTAATACACTTGCTAAATTCAAAATGAGTTCTTAGTCCCTTGAAAATTTACTAAGTAGCCAAAAGACATTTGGAGATAGAACAGGATTAGGCTATGATTCATATGAGTGTTCAGCTAGTAAGTCAAAACAAATAAAATTTGTAAAACCAGTTAGACTAATATAAAATTGTTTTTTTTTTTGAAAATTAAAAAATGTTAAAAACAATGATCATCACTAGTGATAATCATCTAAGTAATAGGAATAAAATGTAAAGAAGCATTTTATATCCATTGGCGACATCCTTACAAATTGCATATAAACGCAATGGATGTCTCGGACTAACCATCTCGGACCCATGAGAAATTGGGTACCAAGCTTGCTTGTTAGTTATGTCTTTAGAGATATAAACGAAGCCTCTTGAAGACATATGTTTACATCCATAATCTCGCAATGAACGTAAAGACCTCTTAATCATTATTGAGTCTTGCATCACGTACAACTCATTCTCTGGTAATGTGTAATTAAGGATAGCTAGCGGCCAAGGTACGTTTTCTTACAACCTTGACTATCATGCTTGCTATATGACAATTTGATATATGCTTACGTGACTATGTGATTGCTTGTTACATGCTTGCATGCTAGATAGTATATGTGTGCTAATATTTGTTATATGCTTCTGTTAGTGCAAATATTACGATATTTAATCTATACAGTCTCGTTTATTTTGATTGATGACAAACATATAACTTGATACATAACGCAAAATGTACAAGTTACTCATACTCACATTTGTCTCAACATACATTCAACACCTCTCAACGTCTCGAGTCCTCGTATGCTACAACACAGGTTCATACATGTTTGTTATGTAGCATTATGATCAAACCCCTTGACCAACCATTTATAATATTTAAAATACTTTTAAAATCTTTAAGTATTTTATGTGTCAAAGTGCGCTTTAGGTGTCAAAACATATAAAGTGCCACATTAGGTGTCTAGGTAATATTAGTAAGTTGACAATCTATAAGCATGTATCTTATAAAGAACATAAGTACATCAAACATTTTTAGTAACTTACTAAACATAGCAAGCGAACATATACATTTTCTAAGTAACTTACAAGTATACTTTTATTTACATGTTAATCTAAAATGAAAATGTATATTTACATCATGCCTTGCATCATCCATGTCTTGTCAATGGATCCTTGTAAGATGAAAGATATATTTCAGTTAGATTTATACACAAGCATCTTAAAGTTGACTTTGAAAGATATGAAAAGATTTTAAGTAGATTTTGTAGATTTTGAAAATTTGTTGTCAGGTCCCAAGGATCCCTTTGGGACAACGGACGGAACCCCAAAAGGGTTCCGCCGTACCCGCGGGTTGATCAGGTGGTTTTTCTATTAATAGTAGTTCATTGTTTAGCCCATGTTTTTCAACCCACAAGAACACAAATTCTCTCTACCCTTTTAAGCAACATCTAGATCAGTAGCAAACCATGTGGAAACACATATTAATCACCCTTCCAATAATGATCATAATGTTACTAACTCTCATTATGTTGTAAGCATACACTCGTAATGATCCTGTGAAGCAAGCTCAAAGATCATGAGTCACAAGCATAGCATACTTCCTGATCCACCAAGAAGGTTAGAAGATCTTGAAGTCCTCATTCATTAAAGCATACCAACATATGAAGATTCAAGGGCACTTGACATCCTCAATGATTGAAGACTTCTTACTCAAGAAGATCATTTAGATTAGCCATTCATATCCATTAGACATACATGTCTTGGATCATCATTATATCATCACAATCTATTCACCAAACTAGATTAGATGGTTTATGTGTTTGTGCCTGATGCATTCGGTATGTCAGTGTAGCATAGGGTGATTAGCCTATTTCAAGTTTTAAATTTATATTTAGCCAACTTATTACTAATACACTCACACTTAATGATCAGTGTACCCGATCAATATATATATATATATATATATATATATATATATATATATATATATATATATATATATATATATATATATATATATATATATATATATATATATATAGTGGTATGTAGAGTATCGAACACTAAGAATGGAACGTAATATCTAGTTGATTTGATCAATATTTTAATATCTAAGTTAGTTATACAATCTAATCTAATAAAAATGGGGTTTAGCCGGAGAGACTAACACGGTTTTGATTTACACATAAAAGTAAAACTAATAATAACAAATTAGTGAAGAGCAATCACGTATATAGATAGATAATAGAAACACGTAGAAGTCCTGTCCTATGGTTAAGTAGCTTGTCACTTTGTTTTATTGCTAGTTTTATATGATGAGTATCGTAATTTAATCTGTCTCGTTGGATCCTAAATATCGGTGTGTAAACTCTTAATGATTACTTATGTTTATCCTACCTTCTAGACACTAGATAAGTAGGTAAGGAACAGGTATGGTAGCTCGAAAGACTCAACTAAACACAGAGGTTATCAATACACAAATACAAGTGACCAAAAAAACATCATATAAACTTTAATCGATGGGAAAGCAATTTTAAGGGGAGCGGTATGGTGGCTACAAGCCCATCAATCATGATGGATTAAAGCTTACTAATACAATAAAACAAAACTACTTAATGAATTATACACATGCAGGACCTTCTTACGGCTCTAAGATCTTCGTTTGGGGCGTGTTTTGTGATGCTTCTTCGACTGGATTTGTCTCCTTAGGGTTTTGTTGCACACAAAATTCGTATCTGTCTTGGGGTATTTATAGTTTATGTCTGAGAGATCGATGCGGTGCTATTGGATCAGCTCCTTGATAGATCTTTGAGCCTTATGGATCGTTAGTATGCCAATGTAATCAAGAGCAAACTATATAGAGAATCTCTTGTAAACTTGTATTTACGCGGAATATAAACACAAGAATGAAGAACACAGTTAACTAAAACACTTTGATCCTCTATGGATCTTTTTATTAATCACTATAGATTGATTCTCAGTCGTGTACATAATGCATGACAATGAGTTTCTTTTATACTGTAAGAAACCCTAACCTCTCTTACAAGAAAACGTGTAAAGCAAAACTATAAAAGATATCAAACATCTTGTCCTAAAATAAACTAAATATAATCTTCTAAGAACTTCCAATGCCACGGATTAACTTATCCGCAGAATTCTATCTTCAGCAGGAACCACTATAGGTACCAGCAGGAACCTGTCAGTAGGAAGTCATCAGCAGAAACTATCTTCTGTCTTCAATAATTCCTAACAATCCTCCCCTAAATTTGAATTTGACTTGGTTAACTTCAAGTTTCCAGATAGATCTTTCACATACTAAAGAAGAGGATTGAAAGTTTAACATCAGCAGCAAAGAAGAAGGAACCAGCAGCATCTCTATCGGCAACAAGTCTTTTTGTCACCCTTTTTTGCAGCAACAATGACATAGTGTACATCAATTCATAAGTTTCATGCTATTCTCATCACATCCAGGTGTGTTAACTCCTGTGAGAGGTGAATCATTGAAAATTAATAGATTTGATGTCTCTTTACTATTAGCCATTACTACTGGAGTAGCCAAATGTTTAAGTTCAAGAACTATGGTACATTGATAACCATATGATTTTTAGCAAACCATCAGCTATCAATGGATTTGAGTAGTCTTTACCTGTAGCCGTTTGCTCAGGACTAGCCAATTCTTTGGTTAAAACCATGGTGAATCAGTAACCATATATGGTTTTCCACTGCCTTTACCACATGCCATACACATGTGGGCTAGCCAACTCTTCAATTCACTCATAGAGATATGGTGAGTTGAAAACCATACAATTTTTGGTAAATTGTCAACCAAAAACGGATTTGATGATCACACCAGAGCCGTACCCTCATGGTGAGTCAACTTTTTCTTGTCTAAAAGACATGGTAAGTTGATTACCATCAAAACTCTGCACAACAAGTTAGTAGATAAACTACTTTATTATTATTTTTTTTAACTAGAAAAGATAAAGAAAAATAGACAATAACAAAGTAACAGATTACCGAAGTGAAGATTCAATGTGAACACCATACTTTGCTGCCAATTCTTGTTTGACAAGAAGACTTCTCCTAATGGTTTTGATCAGCTGTTCTGCATGAGTCATATCATTACCCACCATATCCTTAGGAACAGTCAACTTCACATCAAGAATCTGTTTCCAAACACCATTGGAAATGGGATATGTAACATCTCCCCACATATTCAAAACCTTGCCTGCCATAGTAAACACCATATGCACATTGGAGAGGGGGAAGTATTCCCAACTAGCAACATCCCAACTTTGTTGTCCATTCCAAACCTTAAATCCTTTCCCAACATAATATGAAGAATCACAAAGCACATATAGATCCCTAAGCAAAAACATACCAACACCTTCTGGCTTATGTGATTTGATGAGTGTGTAAATACTCATCATTTTTGTCTTATCTGAACTGCCAAAACATCCAAAAACACTCAAATATGCATCAAAATACTGAAAATATCCCAGGATTGTGTTTTATATGTTTCAGATGCAAAATGATTAAAAACAGATGAAATATGAACAAAGTTTGCATAATTGGCAGTTTCAGTCCCTCAACTTTCCAAACTTGTCAAGATTAGTCCCTAAGCATTTATTTTGGAAGAAAAGTCACCAAAGGTCCTTCTAAAATCACAAATAATCATATTTACTCCTTTGGTCTAAAGTTTCATCAATTTACAAGTTTAGTCCCTGTACTTTGCAAAATTAGCAAAAATGGTCCCTGGGATTTAAAACTTTGAAAAAAATCAATTTTGGTCCTTGTGCTATTCATCTATGGCAATTGTGATCCTTGGATGTGAAGTTTGGAGAAATGTCATGTTTGGTCCCTAGAGTTTCAAAAGTTGGCAGGTTTGGTCCTTGGAAAGTTCAAAAGTGGAGATTATAAATCATGGTCCTTGTACTATTCAAATATGGCAGGAATGGACCTTGTGAGTACTTTGGAAGAATGCCAAATCTAGCCCCCAAACTTTTGGCAAATTACAATTTAGGTCCTTGTGATAATTACCAAACCAAACCGGACCCTTATTATTAAAACTAAAAAAAACCAAACCCAATCCAAACCTTTCCCCATGATCCGGTCCACCACAAACTCACAGGCCTAGCACAACACAGCCCATACACCCGTTTGATTATTTAGAACGGTCAACGCTTGCGTTGACCGTCTTCTTCCTCCCCAACTTGCCCTGCTACATCACCTCACCACCCCCACCATCACATCACCTTTCCATCGCCCAAGCCACTACACTTCACTCCTCCACCTCACCCCCTCCTTGCAGAAACATCATTGAGCATTTAATGCTTCCCCACCTTCAAATATTCAATCTCCACTCTCACAGCTTGGTTTTTGGCACCAACTTGACCCATTGCTCACTCCTACTATCCAAATTTCCCCCTGCCACCTCCACAACACTCCACAATTCTTTAATTGCTCTGAAACAACCCCAATCCACCTGTTCTAATTTTGGCGCCAAAAATCGTTTAAACGGCTGGGATTAGTTTCAGACATCCAATGGACCATATTATTGGTGGGATTTGTGCACAAGGAGCTGGGAACCCTAATTCAGGCCTATAAAAGGAAAGAGAAGCAAAGAGAAGAGATATTTAGTGTAATTTAGTTTTATGTATGTCGTATAATTAATTTTCAAGCTTCTAGTGTATGATTTAGCTTTCAAGTCTTGTATTCATGTTTTCAGTGTAATCTAAACCTTTTCCAATAATATAATTCAAGTTTCAGTTCAATTCTCAGTGTATGCAATTTTCATTTTATTTCAAAAATCTCAAACAGCTTAATGATAGTTTCTAGTTATTATCCTGGACTTCTTAGGCTCATATAAGCTCCATAAAGCTTATTCAAGCTTTTAGAAACCATAAAAATCAATTTAGTATTAAAAAGCAAAAATATATAAAAAAAAAATCAGAAAAATAGAAAGAAAATAAAAAGTTGCAGGTTCCATGGTGTTCACAGCTGGAGCATGGTTTATGTTGGATGGCCATGGTTTAGTACTCCATGGGGAGTGTTAGGAATGGTTCAATGGTCCTTGGTTCATGAAAGTTTGGCAGGAAGGCTTTTGTAAGCAATTTTCCTTAATTCTAAGTTTCTTATCACTAGTGCTTGTTTGTAGCTTATTATTGCTTATTCTGTTCTATTATAACTTATTAGATGATCTCTGATTCATAGATTAAGCTTTAGTTTCAGTTTACTCATTTTTCTTTAAAATCATATAATATAAGTGGTGTTTGGCTTAGTCTGTTTCTCTGTATTAAGGCCTGTTCTTGTTGTTAGTTTTGGTTCTTACATCTCACATTAGGTCTTATTAGCATAGTCAAGTCATAAAAAATTTGTGTTCTTAAGAAAAAAGTCAAAACTCACTTTAATCTCTTGTCTGTTCACTGTTAGGATTTTGGTGATCAAGGTCACCCATATCAGCTCATTAGTTGTTGTTTTAGCTTAAAAACATCTAATATTAGCTTAATACTGCATAATCAATCACTTAGATTTAGTAAAAACTCACAAAAGTCAATTTGGATCATAATCTCAAAAAGTCAAATTTTACATTCAAGCAGAAAACCAAATATTGGGTGAATTTTTATGATTTTTGTGAGTAGAATCATGGCCTGAGCTTTTTACATGTGCTAGTCTACCACCAAATCTACAAGATTCCACAAGCAGCTTATTTTTGTGATTTTTATTTGAGCTTGTGCAATAGCTTATTTAAAGCTGCAGGGCAAGTACATGCCCTGTGCATCAGGATATTGACCAAAATTCCAATGTCTCCCCTGTGCTTACTTGTGGGCCCCACCATAAGCTCCTTGGCTTTTTGGAAAGCCAATCAGCTGATCTTTAAGGATCATAGCTTGTTTTTCACTTTGTAGCTTATTAGGTAGGGCTGCTCATAGCTTTTTGTTTGACCAATTTGACTGTGCATACTGAGCACTCAGTATACATAGCCTTTTTCATAAGCCCACCAAGGGCTTAGTAGTGGACCCCACACCTGGCCCTTTGGCTTTTTGAAGAGCTTATCAGCTCAGCTTCACAGTTTTAGGTTTAGTTTGGACCCTAGCTTATTGGTCCTCAGCTTATTTGACCTTTCTTGTGACATGTCTCAGAACCAAAAACTGAGCACTCAGTTTTTGTGCAAAAATCCCAAGACCCACCCAGGGTTCATTAAAAAGCCATAAGCCTAGCTTATTGGCTTATTTCAAAGTTGACCAGGTCAACTTTGAGGGTCAAGTTTCAGTTTGGACCCCCTTTCACCTCTGTGGACCCCACGGAGGTCCTAAGGTCCTTGTTTAAGGCCTGTATTGGTCTTGTGTTTTGTTTAGTGCTTATTAGGTATTATCAGCTTATTCTTGTGCTTATTTTGGAGTCTTTTGCTCATTTCAAGTTTGTATCATCTGTCTTAGCTTATTTGATCATATGGTAGCTTAAATATAGCTTTTTCAAAAGCCACAAAGTCCTAATAAGCTAAAAAGCCCAACTATTACGCATTTGTGATTGCACATAGCTTATTAATAAGCTACAACCAAAGTTCCTTCACAAAATTTTGTTGTTTTCAGTGTTTAAGTAGTTTTGTAAAAGAAAAACAAAGAAAAACCAAATTTAAAATTAGTGATAGCTTCTATTTAATTGAATTTATCTATTTTAACTTTCTTTCAGCTTATTATTAAGCACTTTTTCATTTTTATATTTTTATTAAATTTCTTTTTTATTAAAGTATTTTTAGGAATTTTTCCAGATTTTTCTCTTTTAATTTAGTATTTATTAAAATTAATATTAGTTTAATTAATAATTAAGTAATATTAGTTAATTAAACAGTTTTATTAATTTTTATTTAACAACAATACCTTTTTATATTTTTCCTAGGTTTTATAAATTATAAAGTATTTTTAGAAAATAGTCTCTTAATTACTACTGTTAATGTTCTATTTTTATTAATTAATTTATTTAATTAGTTTTTAATTGATAAATAACTAATTAATTAGTAAACTAGTTTAAAAATAACTTTTATAAACTTTTTATAATTTTTTAGGATTCCTGTGATGGTTAATTAGATTTATAAATTCTCTCATAATTTTCTAAGTCATTTTGCTATTTTTAGTAATTTAAATTAGTTTAATTAAGTTTAATTAATATAATTAGTATTTAATTAATATAAAATCCTCAAAAAGACAAAAATATATATTTTTAGTTTCTAAATTTATTTTAAGTTATTTTAGAATTTTAAAAATTAATTTGCAATTTTCTAGCTTAAATTTGTAATATAAATCTTTTTAGTATAAGTTAAATAGTTTTAAATTAAACAATTAATTAGTTTTTATTTAAATAATTAATAAAAAATAATAAAATAATCAAAAAAATTTTCTTTTTAATTAAATTTTATTTTAATATTAAGTTTATAAAATTTTCAATTTCACCCCCTGTAGTTTAATTTAGCTTAAATCTCACATTTTTCTCTGTGTATAAACATTTCTGATTTCTAATTTGTTTACGTTTAATCATATCTGTGTTTCTGTAATTGTTAATATTGTTTCATTATCTTAATTTCAAGCAATCAATAGTGTAAATCTAATCTACTTCATCTTTGGTTACTGTCCTCAGTACCATTCATTCCCGAAAACATTTACAAATACAATTTCAATCTCGTTGGGACTTAACGACCCGGGGATTTCCCTGTATTTCCACGGATTTAATACTTGCACTCCCTCCTAGGTGAGCCTATTGACCGCACCCGGTTGACTGGTTGGTTTAGGAGGAGTCATGATTTGTAATATTCTGTCACCCATCCATATAAACTAAGAAGATCCTGTCTATCCACCATATGTAATATTTCACTAAGGAAAGTGAAATGCTTAGTTGAACCATCTCTTCTATGGATAACGTTAATTTGTCCTTGCCCTACTGTAGACTTAATGAGTTCCCATTTGACCAAAGGATACCATACAACAGGATCCTCATCCTCTTCCTCAGCAAATTCAATAAAGGAACTGTCTTCAGTTGGTAAATCAAGAGTCTTAGAACCCCTCTTTGGCCTGATGCTCTTCTGTCTTTTACCAGTAGTAGAAGAAGGTGAAGAAACAGCTGGAGAAGAAGTCTCAGTAGCAAGGGAGTCAGTGTGTTCAGCAGAAGGATCATCAGTAGGAACTGTCTCTTGTCCATCAGTAGGAATAGGCTTTGGGTCACCAACAGGAATAGACTTATCTGAATCAGCAGCATTAGGTTGTGAAACCTCAGCAGGAATAGATTCCTTAGTAGCTGGAGTTTTTGCAAACTCTTCAACATTAATAGATGGCTGTGGAGGAATAACATCAGTAGTGAAACCTTCAACTGTATCAGCAGGTTGTGCATCAGTAGAATCCTCAATAGGTTTTGAAGCACCAGCAGTAACAACATCAGGAGGAATATCAGAAGAATCATCCACCTGAGTTAGGACTGAGGGTGAATGAACTTTACCCCCATTAGCAGTAAAAGGATCAGCAGCATCCAGAGGAGCATCAGAAACATCATCAGACTTTAATCTTTTTGCTACTGGTTCATCCAAAATACTTACATGTCTCTTCATTGGCTGATGAACCTTGTTGGGATATGAAGATCAAAAGTACTTCTGAAGATCAAAGTACTGCTTATGTTGAAAAGTCAAAGTACTGCTCGTGCATGAAGAAAGTTAAAGTACATCTATGATAAAGGACTGTTATGCAATATTGTGAAAGGATTGTAATGCAAAGTTATTAGAATATTCTAGAATTAGTTTAGTTTTAGTTTACTTGTCGTTCAAGTATTGTAAACCGACTTAAGGTTTTCCTTGTGTCTATAAAAGGAGCCTTAGGATGGTATTAGATGTATGCTTATTAGTACGAATACTTTAGAATATGATAAAAAGAGTTATTAGGGTTGTTAGTGAATCTGTATAGAAAGCAGGTTCAAAGTTTGGTTTAATATAATCATTGTAAGTTATTCTTCTTAGCTTTGTTTTAGTAGATTCCGCATACTTAACAAGGTTATATCAGTGTTTCATTATTAATAATTTTGAAGTTATTCAAGATTGTTAAACCCTTACAAGCTACAAAGTAGTTTGGTTAGAATATATATCGATTCAACATTCCACAATACCATCCTGCAACACTATATGCTCATATGCAATCTCTTCTACAAAATCTAGTGAAGCTTGGACAAGTATCTACAGAGAAAGGCATAGGCGTAATGACTTCTAGTTCTGAATGGTTAAACACAATGGAAGATACTGATTATGAAGAAGATCTTATCGAACCAAGCATGGCATTTATGGCATATACAGAAAATATTGCAAATGTGGAAGATCAAGATTATGATTCAACTCCACTCTTTGAAGCTAATGCTAAAAATGATGCCACACTTAGTCAAATGGAAGTTGAAGGGGGTAATCTCAATGCTGTTTTGCAAAGTTTTATGGTAGATATTCCATCTGATGATGAATATGAAGATTTGGAGGCTGATACAGTAGATGTGATGTTAATGGCAAACATGCAGGAATTTCACATGAATAATGCAGGCCTAGAGTATGATTCTGATGATTATGAAGATCCATTTGTGAGATTAAACAAAGAGAAATGCATGACATCTTTTTGATTACTTCAGTCACACCTTAAACTCCTTTCTAACAAAGACTTAGAAGATACTTGTTCTGAGTGTGTATTCAGATATATATTTCCAGACCTCTTTGGAGAAAATGTTGATATTTTCACTAATTCGATCTTCGACAACATGAATCAACTTAAAAAGCAACTTGCAACTAAAGAATTTCACGAGTATGAATCCAAGGCCGCCTTCAGAGTGCTCAAGGAACAGTTTCAACATTTCATCAATTATGACTGTGAAGATGTTAGCAAGTATTTTTTAGAATACACTCGAATCAAGGCACAATCCTTCAAAGATGTATTGCTCCAACACATGGATGCTATTGAGAAGTCAATTGCTGAAAGAGTACTTCACAGACAAGAGTATGACAAAAGGGTTAATAAAAAGAAGTTGCAGATTCAAGAAGAGCAAGTTCATAAAGTTGATGAAGTTGATGTATTGGAAATTTGGTTGTCATGGAAAGCAATGGGACAGAATTAGAAGAGCAGGATGACGGCAGTAGATTAGGGAATGATACAAATGCAGACTATGCAGAGATCAGACCCTCCTATAACTCAGAGACCAACTTTGACAAAGAACAGATGGATGAAGAAGATGTCATACCCATCTTTGACATAGAACCTAACTTTGACAAAGAGCACATGGATGAGGTACAATCTATTGTTGATCATATTATGCCTGCAAATGAGAAACGACAATCTGAGCAACCTAACTTCAGTAATGAAGGAGAGGTTGACCAGAATGTTGTTCAATGTCTAGACAAACACTCTGAATCCGAGTCCTTACCTGATAATCTAATGACTGAAACATCAAACAAAACTCTTGAGTCTGAAAACATTCTTCTCAAAAAGACCATCGCCCAGTTTCATAAAGATTTTTCAAAACTGGAGGCACATTGCATCTCACTTGAACTTAAATTGCAAAACAAATTAAGAAGACTGACTAGCCAGAGTGTGGTTACTAAGTTTGCAAAACCATCAATCTTGGGGAAACCGCCTTCTCAAACAATCAGAAAACAATCAGTGGTTAGACAACCAACTGTATTTAAATCCGAACGATCAAAATTTTCAAAATCTCGGTTTGCCTCCCAAGTTGTTGAGAAAAACAATTTGACAAAACCAATCACTCCACATTCTTGGCCTAAGAAAAATGCATCTGTGTCTGCTAAATCTCAACACGTGATTATACCTGGCTCATCTAGGATTAGTTCAAAAACAGACATTAAAAGTAAAAAGTCTTATGACACATATGACATGTACAAGAACTATGATCTAGAAAAGGCTAGGAAAAAGGCACTACTTCAAAAGGATGGAATTCTAGGTTCAAAACCTCGTGTGATGCCTTCCACTGTAGTACAGAACACTGCTTGTAGTAGCACACCAAAACCTAAGAGTAATCAACAAACTAATAGGAATTGGCTAGCTTCTAAGAGTAGTTGCGTAAATAATCATGTTGTCTGTGCTTTAAAATATCTTCAAAAGGGAAATTCACTTGCAAAGGCACAATCGACTAAGACAAACAAACCCATTGAACCAAACGACAAGATTCAGAAACCTAGGAAGTGGATCAATATAGGACACAGGTTTTCTCAAAGAAGTGATGCTCCCACATTTCATTCCACTGCATCTAAAAAGAAAACATCTCCTAGATCTAACATTAGGTGGGTACCCACGGGTAGACTTTTCAAAACGATTGGTCTTAGATGGATTCCTACAGGAAAGATTTTAGACATTTGCAGCAAAACTAATGTGAACTCCACAACATCTACCCCTGAGTCAAGAATGAAAAGCATCGGAATTGTCTGTTCAAGTGCCAAGAAGATAATTGACACTACATCTTTATGCTTCTAACATCTGGAACCCAGTTACACTTGGGGATCCATGTTCTCTGTCTTTTTTTTCTCTTCTTTCTTTCTTTACAGATTCAACAGTATTGGCTTCGGAACAACTCAGTTTCGGACCCGAGCTTAATGACAATGGCTTTGGAATAATTCAGTTTCGGACCCGCATTTCAGCAATGGCTTCTGAGTAAAACAGCTTAGGACCCGAAGCAAACCGTTTGAACCTTCCAGACTCTTCGGCTGAACAATTGTCTCTCACCCGCAAAGAATTGGAAACCCTGTTTGCTCCACTGTTTGATGATTTAATTGAAAACCGTCCTCAAGAGGTCTCACCCATTTCCGCTGCACACCCTGAGAATATTCAAGTACCTACACATCTCAACAAAGAACAACCACTGTTGAGAAAGACGGTCCTCCAAGTGAATCTCCAACAACAGCAGAACAAACCACTTCCAACTCCAAACAATCAGCTGAAGATCCATAACAACAATCAGTACCACAAGCTGCAGATTATGACAGAAATGCTTTCTTCAATCCATTTGCACTGACTCCAACCAGTTTTTATATAATAGAGTTGTCTTCTCACAATTTGGATCCGTCTAATATGCATATGTTCTACCAACATCACCCTTTGACACATCATTGGACTTTAATGGATTTGGAAAAACAAGCTGGATGCAAAAGGCACAGTGATTTGCAACAAATTTAGTTCAGTAGCAAGAAAAGTCAAAGAAGCACAAAGAACACCCACTCTCTTTGTTGTACATCACTGTTATCAACAAAAGCTTAGTATGTAGCCATGTCTTCTTGCTGTGCTCAAGTCATTTGGATGAGAACTTAGCTCACAGACTACGGCTATGTATATGACAAGATCCTGATGTACTGCGACTCAAAGAGTGCTATTGCTATCTTATGCAACACCATTCATCATTCCAAGGCCTAACTAATTGCTCTCCGCTACCATTTTATCAAGGAGCATGTTGAGAAGGGTACAATTGAATTAGATTTTGTGGGTACTGAATACCAATTGGTGGACTGGATTACAAAGGCATTACCTCCATCAAGGTTTGCTGACTTAGATCACTATATTGGTATGCTGTGTTTGACCCCAGATGATTTGCAAAATTTTATTAAAAACTAAGAGAGTCAAACATCAAATTCTTTTTGTAAATAGTTAAAAAATAATAATAAAAAAATTAAAAAAAAAATATTCTTTCTATTGTACAAACTTTGTATCTTCAAAACTATGTTGCTCCATTATAACACATTTTGCTTTTATCGGTCAAAACGGAACATGTTTTGAGGGGGAGAAAACTTTCACAAAATCATGAAGTTTGCACACCTCATCATAATTCTTTAAGAAAAATTGTTTCTTCATCATTCGGATTAAAAAATTTGTTTCCAAAAACTTCTATGATCTCTTGAATTAAAATGTGCACAAAGGTTTCACAAAATAAATGTTAATTCGAGGGGGAGAAAAGAAATTTTTCTACAACGATCCCAAATTAATCTAGTTTGGACTTCAAATGGAAAAGTAATTAACCTTTAATGAGTAAAGATTCACAAATGTCTTAAACTTAGGAAAAAGGACCTTGCATGGGAAATAAAACGGGCTCTAATAAATGTTTCCACAAATATTCTCAAAAGTTTCACACGTAATTAAAAACATCAATGAATCAGAATAACGATTTTTTTTTATCTTCGATCTTTTTCTACAATTGTGAGTTTCAAATTTCTTTATGGTTGTTGTCTAATCGTTCTCTAAATGTTTCAAATGTTTTCAATGGTCAAAAAGGCAAAATCAGAAACTAGGGTTTATGTAATTATTGATCGGGGCATTTCCTTCATTTTTTATGTGTTTAGTCTATTTAATTATTTCATATAGCTTTAGAGAACACTAAAGAATGCTCGATTGGTGTGTTTGCACGATTAGAATCAACATAGGTTTGAAATCATGTGATTTAGGGTTTAAGAAGTCGATGTCTTTGCTGCTACTACTAGGATGTTTGTTTGTACAATATTCTTGCATTATGATGAAAGCATGCGTGCAAAGTCTCAAATCATAACCCCAAACCATAATCATAATTGGAAAATTTTGAGTGAAAGAATGAATTAATATGTGATCTTGTGTGTTAATTTGAGAATTCTGAACACTTAGGAATATTTAGAATGAATTTTTGATTCATCTGCATACTTGGTTGTGCCTGATGCATTTTCTCTATGTGCAAGTACATGTCATCCCATTAAAAGTCAATATTTCAACAATTGTCAAAATGTTTCTTATGAAACACATTCTTGAGGTTAAAGGGCAAAATGTCTGGTAAAAGGATTCAAAATGGTGAGAAACAAATTTTTTCAAACTCTACACTCTCATTTTACTCCGGTAAAGCAAGTGTGGAGGCTAAAGCAAAGTCGTTCAAAACCTTTCAAATTTTCAAAATCTGAAATGCTTTGGCTTCAATAAAAGAATGTCTCTGATATGAACATCCCAAATACCAGAAGGTTTCCATTCATGACAAAGTCAAATCTTCAAAATGAACCCATGAGGTTCAACTCTAAATGGAAATCTTCTTGTTCAGATTTTAAAACTCAACAGTGAGACTCCGGGTCTCAAACAACTTTCAACAGTAAAAGAGTTTTAAATTTCAAGCATTCTTTGTTGTATGATGCTTGATTGTGTTTTCTAAAACCTTGAGCAAAATCATCTCTCGAATTTTTCAAAAAGTATTTCTTAAATACGATTCAAAATTATGCTCAAGAAGACTATCTCTCGAATAACATTCATTATTTGAGGGGGAGTGTTTTGTTAAAAAGAAAACAAATTTTGTATTAAAACAATGGCTTGTGCACACATTACAGTGTACAACCCGTTCTTTTAATTTAAAGGACCCTGAGGTACGCATCAATGCCTCAATCCTCATATAAGGAGCGAAAGCTTTTTACTTTTGAGTAGAATTATTCAAATTTTCTAAGTTTTTCATAAATTCTGCTCAAAAGGACAAGTATTCCCTCTTGTAATCAAAACCTCAAAAATTTATTTCACTTATTGAGGGGGAGTATTTGAAATGATCTTTGTTCAAAATCGATAAGTTCTTGGTATATTCTCCCCACAAACCTCAAAAAGCATATTTTAATCAAAAGTTTATCAAAAACAACATTGATATGCTATTTTTGAGGAGGAGAAAAACAAAAGTGATTAAAATATGGTCGGAAAGAATGGAATCTCTCATGATCTCGACTCAGATATAACTAAAGAATTGACGAAACATAAAAAAATGTTAGTAATCGAAAAGACTTGTCCTCGACGGGTAATAAATTCAAGTTAGATATTAGAGCTAGTTGTTACCTAAAAGTTGACAATGTATCTCTTTAACTAGCGACGTAAGCATGTCTCGAACAGGACTTGTCTGAGTAGAGTGTACCGTTTTAAGAGATTCTCTTTGGATGTGACCAGGATGGGTAATAATTTTAAGCTAGTCCAACTAGTGATGTAAGCGTGTCTCGAATCGGTCATGTTCACTGAGAATCAATCAATTCAAAAGTGCAACTTCCCCCACATCGTGTAAAATTCTATTTACAACTTATAAGCACATGTGAAGGGGGAGTATTTCTGAAAAAGCAAAACTCTCAAAGTGTTAAACAAATATATTTTAACAATCATGAAACGCTTTGAGAGATTTTCAATAAATGGTTTTATGGCAATTATAGGATAGTCATGGAGTTATAAGGTGACTAAGGTTAGGGAAAACCGTCCTATGATCCGCAAGAGCCGGAGGGATCTACCCAAGGACATCACCAATAGTTAGAATTAGAAGTCCTTAGGTATGATATGAAAAAAAGGAGAAATGAATAAAAGGAGAAAGAAGGGGTTGAAGAATTAAAAGGAAAAGTAAAGAAAATGGTGAAAAGAAATAGCCCTCCATATGTTCAACCTTAGGGCAGACACCGGGTTCAATTCATATGCTACTGGTTGTTGTTAAGGCGACACCGGTATTGAAGATAAAGACGTCATGGACCCAGTGACGCGCTGCACTTAACCTTCTAAGCCACTCAAGTTCTCTTAAAAGAGCTTGTTTTATCCTCACGGGGAACCGGTGTAATCTATCAACTTATCTCTTAGAAATGGTTGATATTGAAGCAGGAGACCTCTCCCTAATTCCTACAACTGGTGTTCTACATCAATGAGCATCAGCTGTAAATTATCGAGTCCTTCGCAGATCCTAGAAATCTGCCGAGAACGTTTATGAGAGAATATACCTTTGTATTTTTCGATGATTGAACGGAAACTCCTGCCAGGGTCAACATCAAACAGCCCTGACAGCAGGTCACTTCGGTAGTGTTGTAATAGGTTGTGGAGTGATCCCCAATCAAAGAACAAAGAACGATGAAAGATTTTGCAGTGAAGAAGATATGGAGTGATCACTCCATATCTTCTTCACATTACAGTGTTGTAATAGGTTGTGGAACCAATAAACAACATTTTTTCGAAAGGCAGAAAACTTCATAACATGATCACTACCATATCAACAAAGAACAAAGAACGATGAAAGATTTTGCAACATTTTTTGAAGACGTCAACTACTATGTCAAAGTTAAGAAGATGACGACGTCGGGCAACCTTTGATGGCCAACACTTAGGGGGAGATTGTTGGGAATACACTTTGTTAAAACAAGTGTCGGTCATTGAGTTTTGTAATAGGTTGCAATATTATGTTAGTACGTTAAATATTTAATATGTTTTATGCTAGTTTATTAATGTTTACATATTTTGTTAAAGTCTAAGGGCTAGTTATGTAATATGTAGTAAGTCATGTGAAGCCGTAGACTACTAGTATAAATAGACATGTAACCCTCCAAGGAGGGTGTTGGTTCTCTTTGCAATACAAGTTTTCTTATTTCATATTCTTAAGAGCTCCTTCCACTATCTCTCTCTACTTACTTTCTCTCTCTAAGATTCTATGTTGTTTATGTTATAAAATGGTGACCTAACACTTGGACATCTGAACTTCAAGACAATGAACAAATTGGTGAAAGGGAATCTTGTGAGAGGGCTGCCTACAAAGGTGTTTGAAAATTGTGAAACTTGTGTTGCCTGTCAAAAGGGTAAACAACATAGAGTTTCATTCAAGTCCAGGACAGTGAACACAATTACTAAGCCCTTACATTTACTTCACATGGATTTATTTGGGCCTGTTTTTGTGAA
The DNA here is from genome assembly GCA_030686995.1 of Artemisia argyi. Lineage (NCBI taxonomy): Eukaryota > Viridiplantae > Streptophyta > Magnoliopsida > Asterales > Asteraceae > Artemisia > Artemisia argyi. Next base: position 28,833 of record JARVZY010000216.1, on the reverse strand, counting down.
CAATTTGAATAAGAAGTCTTATTGCCTGGTTGTCATAGATGATTTTAGTAGATTCACTTGGGTGTTCTTTCTAGCTTCTAAAGATGAAACTCCAGAGATTCTTAAGGAATTCATAACTATAGTTGAAAACCTGATTAACCAAAAGGTTAACATAATCAGATGTGACAATGGAACTGAGTTCAAGAATAGTGTGATGAATCAATTCTGTGTGGGCAAGGGTATTCTAAGACAGTATAGTGTTGCAAGAACTCGACAATAGAATGGTGTTGCAGAAAGAAGAAATAGGACATTGATTGAGGCTGCAAGAACAATGTTATCTTATTCTAAATTACCTATACCTTTTTGGGCTGAAGCTGTAAATACTGCATGTTTTGTGCAAAATAGAAGCAAGGTAGTTAAGCCTCACAACAAGACTCCATATGAGTTATTCAATGGAAGGAAGCCTATGATTGATTTCTTTAAACCATTTAGATGTCTTGTTACTATCTTGAACACTAAGGATCAGTTAGGCAAGTTTGAAGAGAAAGCTGATGAAGGATATTTTGTTGGTTACTCTATAAACAGTAGAGCTTTCAGGGTTTATAATAAGAGAACCAAACATGTAGAGGAGAATTTGCACATCAAATTTAGTGAGAATTCATCAAATGGTGCAGGGAAAGGACCAGAATGGCTATTCAATATTGATATTCTAACCAAGACTATGAATTATGAGCCAGTTACTACAAGTGTAGACACTGACAAACCTCAAGAAGAATTTGTTTTGGTTGAGAAATTGAAGATTGGTCCAACTATAATTCCAATTCAGAAGGTTCAAAGTTCACAAGAAGATAATGTTACTCAAGAGAAACCCAAAGAAGCTGAATAAGGCATTGAGATACCTGTGGATGTTGAAAAAGTAGCTAATGAAGTACCTAAAGTTGTTGAAGAAGACTCTAATGCAAGGCCAAAGCAGTCTACTGCTGCACCAGAAGACTCTACTGCTGTACCAGAAGACTCTACTGCTAGGCCAAAACATACAACTACTTCTTCAAAAGATTATACTGCTAAGCCAATAGATCCTACTTCTTCACCAAAGTTTCCATCTGTGGACATTCAAGGTAGATCTTTTTCTGATCCAAACTACCCTGATGATCCAAACATGCCTCCTCTAGAGAACATTTACTATGACACTAATGATGAAGCTCTTGATGGTACAATGTTTGGAGCAGATGCTGATTTGATTAACATGGAACTCAATATTCCTGTCAGTCCTATACCTACCACAAGAGTTCATAAGAATCATCCCTAAGATCAAATTCTTAGTGATCCATCATCATCTGTTCAAACAAGAAGGATGCCAAAAGAGCAGAAAGATATACTACATCAAAGTTTCTTTGCAAGATCTCTTCATCAAAGAAACAGTCACAAAGATCTTCAAAATTGCTTGTTTGCATGTTTTCTATCTCAAATAGAACCCAAAAATACTTATAAAGCATTACAAGAGCCAAGTTGGGTGGAAGCAATGCAAGATGAGCTTCTGCAATTTAAACTACAAGAAGTATTGACCTTGGTTGATTTGCCAAATGGGCAAAGGGTGATTGGAACTAAATGGGTTTTTAGATGCAAAAGAGATGAAAGAGGCATTGTCATCAGAAACAAGGCAAGATTAGTTGCACAAGGATACACACAATAAGAAGGAATTGACTATGATGAAGTATTTGCACCTGTGGCAAGGATTGAAGCCATTAGATTATTTCTGGCTTATGCTTCATATAAAGACTTTGTAGTGTATCAAATGGATGTTAAAAGTGCTTTTTTGTATGCGACAATCCCTGAAGAAGTTTATGTGTCTCAACCACCTGGTTTTGAAGACCCTGATAATCCTGACAAAGTTTACAAGGTGAATAGAGCAATGTATGGTTTACATCAAGCTCCTAGAGCTTGGTATGACACTTTGTCAACATACTTGCTAGAATCTGGGTTTAGTAGAGGGAAAATTGACAAAACTTTGTTTCTCAAAAGAAACAAGGATGATATTCTGCTGGTTCAAATTTATGTTGATGACATCATCTTTGGTTCTACAAACAAAGCTATGTGTGTTGAGTTTGAGAAGCTTATGAAGGATAAGTTTGCTATGAGTTCAATAGGGGAACTCACCTTCTTCTTAGGTGTGCAAGTTACACAAAAGGAAGATGGCATATTTATTAGTCAAGATAAGTATGTTAATGATATTTTAAAGAAGTTTGGATTTGAAGATGCTAAGCCTGCTAAGACAACCATGGAAAACAATAAACCATTACTCAAAGATGAAAATGGCAAGGAAGTGGATGTTCACTTGTATAGATCAATGATTGGTTCATTGATGTACCTTACAGATTCAAGGCCCGATATTATGTTTGCTGTATGTGCCTATGCAAGATTCCGAGTGTGTCCCAAAGAATCACATCTCAATGCAGTGAAGAGAATTTTTAGGTATCTGAGGTATCAACCAAGATTGGGCCTTTGGTATCCTAAGGATTCACCTTTTGATTTGGTAGCATACTCAGATAGTGACTATGCTGGAGCTTACTTAGACAGAAAGTATACAACAGGAGGTTGTCAATTTCTTAGAAACAGGTTGGTGTCATGGCAATGCAAGAAACAAACTGTGGTGGCAAATTCTACAACTGAAGCTGAGTATGTTGCTGCTTCAAGTTGCTGTGGTCAAGTGCTTTGGATGCAAAGTCAATTGCTGGATTATGGGTATAATTTCATGAACACCAAAATTCATATTGACAATAACAGCACTTTATGCATCATCAAAAACACTATTTTTCATTCTAAAACAAAGCATATTGAGATAAGACATCACTTTATAAGGGATTGTTATGAAAAGAAGTTGATTCAAATTATTAAGATTCATAATGATAACAATGTTGCTGATCTACTCGCAAAACATTTTGATGTGGGGAGGTTTCAATTTTTAATTGCAAGTATTGGTATGATCAATCCTTGAAAAGCTTATCTCATTATGTTTTTGTAAAGTTTTGTAAGGTGATTGTGCTGTTGTTTATTGTTTAAGTTGTTTCTATTGCTTCTCATGAAGAATATTGCTAGTTAGACTTCACTATGCTACTGAATGCTATTCTACTGCTGAGTATAACTAGTACATATGTAACATGTATTTGTATGTTTTGTGGTTTTGGACTAATATGTTGCAGGATAAGTTCAAATTGATGATTGTTGTTGTTTTTACAAGAGACTAATGAAACAAGAATAGTAAACTTTTATTCATTCAAGTGGTGCAAAATTACAAAAGACTGTTTCTCCTTCACAAGAGATTAATTACATCAAAAGATTACTACCAAACTATGCCTAACAAACTATTCCATGGGTCATTTTCCTTTATCCTTTGGGTCAGGCATCTGCTTGTGTACACCTCTGGCTTGCATATCTTTATTCCACATCTTTTTGCAAGCAAGCCCTACCACCACTTTGATTGGAGGCTTACGTGATGGAAGAGATGGATCTGGCACTGGTATTTTCTTCAAAGATGACAAAGCTTGTTCCATAGCCTGTACAAGAGCGTTTGGTAGCTTCTTGTCAAGATCCTTTGTTTCCTCTTCATTAGAAGAACTAGGGGTCATCACATTTTTCCCTTTTGAAGAACCTTGAGTATTTGAGGGACCAAGAAGATCTTTGAAAACATTGATGTCATGTTTTCTTTTATGGGCTTGTTCCTTTGTTCTGCATCCATTCCTTGGAGGACGAATTCATCAGATGATGAGTCGGAAGAGATGTTTATTATTTTAGGGTTGGAGTTCATGATGATTATGATTGTGATTGTGTGTTTTTAGAAGCAATTAGGGTTTGAATGATATATTTGGAAGAGATTTGATCCCCTTTTGTTCAGGCTTAATTGGCTCTAAGGGAGTAAATGCTTGGTGGGTGATTGTAATTAGTTATGGTAATCGGGGCATTAATGACGAAGATTTGTTTGACTTTTGACTTTTTGATCAAGAAAAAGTTACTCTACTACTGAGAAAAGACTATGCTGCTTACTCTGTTGCTAGGTAAACGACTCTGTTGCTAGTTATTTTACTCTGCTACTGGTTCTGCTACTACACAGGGTACTATTGCTATATTTGAAAGTGTGAGGGTGGTTATGTAACTTCTTCAAACAAGTTTAAATCCCTAATTGGATCTCACAATTAGCTTTTACGCGCTCCAAATTGAAGTTTCAGCAAACCCTAACGCTTTATTATCCTCAAAGTCAAAGATCCCCAATTTCCCAAACCTTAATTCATGGAATCAACAAGCACATGGGCAGAAAGTCATAACAATGTTGCTCTATTGGATGAATCGATGGTTCCTGAAGGCTTCACAAACATGGTTAAGTTCTTAAATGCTACTTCTATTAGGTATGCATTAACTGTGAATTCTACTATATACATTTCCTACATTAAACAGTTTTGGCTTACTGCAAAAGTCAAAACTAGAAATGGGGAAAAACATATCAAGGCCATGGTAGATGGTCAACAAGTACTTGTCACTGAATCCTCTATAAGAGAACTTCTTCTCTTTGATGATGAAACAGAGACTAAGTGTCTTACTAACACTGCCGTTTTTGAGGGTTTACAAGCTTTGGGATATGATAGGCAAAATAATGGTTTAAAATTTCAAAAAGGGCTTCTCTGTTCTCAATATAAATTTTTGGTTCATAATCTTCTTCACTGTTTGAGTCCCAAAACATCTAGGTGGAATGAGTTCAGTGCTGCCATAGCATCTGCTATGATATGCTTGAGCAAAGGAGACCCATTTAATTTTTCAAACATGATTTTGGAGGGAATGGTTAAAAGTATCAAAGAGTCTGGATCATACTTACTTTACCCAAGATTTGTTCAACTCTTTGTGGAAAACCAAATTTCAAAAGTAAGAACACATAAAGCAACTTATGAATCTCCTAAGTTGGTTCCTAAAATGTTTACTTTCTTGCTTAAAAATGGAAAAGGTTTTTCAGGTACATTTACATCACTTACACCTTATATGGTGCAAATTGTGCAAAGTACTCAGGTTGAAGGATCAGGAACTCCCACTGATTCCCAACACACACCCAATTTTACAGCTTCTATCACACAACCCAAAATACTCAACACCCGTAGGAAAGCCAATAAGAACACTGAGCTACCTCAGGCTCGTGTTAGGATGGATGTACCAGATGATGCTGTCCTAGGTGATGGATAGGACATGTTGGCAAGGGCTGTCACTACTGCTACTAGCTTAGAAGCAGAGCCAGACCAGGTAACACAGGTCGAAGTGATGAGGACAGATCAGTGACAAATGAATTGATGGATGATAATGTACAAAATGACAATGTCAATGATTCACCTCTCGGACCAGGTAACACAGGTCGAAGTGATGAGACTAGTATGAAAATATTAAAGAAATCGAAGGCTAAATGTACCAACCTGGAGCTTAAATGTGACACTTTGGAGGATAAGATACTTGGTCTTCAAATTCTCTCTGATGAACAAGCTAAGAAGATTACAAAGTTACAAAGAAAGATAAAGACTTTAAAGAAATCAAGATCTTCAACCTCCTTAAAAAGATTGAAGAAAGTGGGCACATCTCAAGTTGTTAGTTCTCCTGAACATTCTACCAATTTGGAAGAGGATGCTTCCAAACAGGGGAGGAATGAAGAACAGAATGAAGAAATGGGTTCAGGGGAGGCTAATGTGATTAATGATGATGATGCTGGGTTGAATGCTGCGTTGGATACTGGTAAGGTTTCAGGGGAGGTTCTAATGAATAATGCTATGGATACTGGTATGGAGGTTGAAAGTCCTCAAGATATGGATGGATTTGTGGTCACTGATAAACAGGGTAATGAAGCTATAATGGATGAATTGATTTGTGTTCAAGAGAGTGTGGTGGAAAAGCTCAAAACTTTGGGGCCCGAGCAATTAGTAAAGGCTATAGGGTTGATGGGTGAAGCTATTCAAAGTCTAGGTGATTCTGTTGCTAAGAATGTGGATTCTGCTGACAAGACTAATAACTCTGCTGCTGCACAGAACTCTGCTGCTCAGGATTCTGCTACTCATATAACTATTGCTGATCCAGCTGCTAGTGAGAAAATCAATTCTGCTGATGCACAAGGTTCTACTTCTTGATCTAGTGATAAAGCTGCTGCTGAGGCTATGGTGTTGTTAAGCAAAAAGACATCAGAAGTTCAATCTGAATCACAACCTCAACCAATACAACAATCATTACAACCAAGTCAACCACAACCACAACAACCAAAAATCATTATAACACTTACCAAGACCACCTGTGAAGGGAGTAGTAATAAGAGAACCTGCTGCTCCAAAGAGACAAATAAGTTCAATCTCATCCTCTTCTGCTACTGATAAAGGAAAAGGTAAGGTTGTTGAAGAACCTTTGCTAGACTCAGATGATGAAGGGATATACTATAGACAAATTCCTTTTGAGCATTGGCCTAAAGAGAGACAAATTGAGCATGATTCAGCTGTTGCAAGGGAGGAACAAGAGAAAGAGGATATGCTTGAGCAACAACTGCTTCAACAACAAAAAGAAAAGGCTGATAAGGAAGCTGAGGATATAAAGAGGTATGAGGAATGGGTAGAAGAGAAAATAAGTATGGATGCTGACATTGAATTGTCCAAGCTAGTAAAAATTGAAGAACAAGAGGTTCTAGAGTTTGATGTTGTAGCTTGGATGAAAGATTTCACAGCAAAGAAGAAGAAGGAAGCTGCTGCTCTAAGAAGGAAGAAGAAAGTTCTCAGAGGACCAACTCCACTTCAACAAAGAAGAGAACATGAGAGATATCTCAAGAACACAAAGGGATGGAAGCTGGTACAATTGAAGTACAAGTCAGATGCTGAAGTCTTCAAGATGTATCAACAGGCCAAAAGAGATATAAGCAATTTTATTACTATTGGTTCTAAAGAAGATGAAGAGCAAATTGCTAAAATGAACAAGAAGGTGGTACCTGAGAAAGTTATTGAGACAGAGCAAGTAAAAGAGACAAAGACTATTGAAAAGCCTAATGATGTTGCAGATAAAAGAATTTATCCTAGTCAAAGTGTTAAAAGAAAAGGTGTTGTTCACAAATCTTTTGCTAGGAAGAAGAGAAAAGTAGCAGATCAAAGCAGTTCTAAGTTTGAAGGTGATAAGAATAATGAGTACAAGAAAGATTATGATCATATTCCTCCTGAGCATTTAAAACAACAAATAAAGGTTCTTACTATGGTTGCTAAGAGAGATGAACCTGAAGTAGTTGATGCTGAGCCAGTGGGAATCAGATATCCTATTATTCAAGTATCTACAGGATATGATACTAATATTGGAACATTTCATGATGTCAAGATATCTGATGGGAAGACTCATAGGTTTCTTAGACTTCAACGGATGTTGTACTACTTTGATAGAGAAGATATTTGTACTCTGTGGAGATGTACAATGAAAAGTTTGGAAATGAGGCATATAATGATCTAGAAGCTATGTCTTGTAATGTTCTTTGGAGAGCTCTGAAACTTATGTTTGATCCTTCAATGAAAGATTCTGAATGGACAGAGATTACAAGATGTAAAGTCAAAAGATGGAGGCTTTTTCAAAATTCAGGGATTCATGTCTTAGACATTGGACTACACACTTTATATATGTTGGCTGAAAAAGATTACCCTCTGGCAAATTATTTGGAAATTGTCTATCAGATGGTTAATGGTACTGGGTTGCTCAACTTGCAGAATGATTCTGATACTGATGATCAAGCTTTTAATTTGTTATCAAAATATCAAAAGATACTTGGTCAATAGAGATCACAAGAAGTAAGTGTTTGGAAGCATCCTCCTGGTGTTTAATCAAGCTTTGAAGAAACTTAATGATTTAGAAGTAAATATTAAGTTTAGGGAAGGATTGTTGGGTTTAAGATTCTGCTGCTGAGAATTTCATTAAGAATCAAACTGCTGCAAAATAAATCAATCTATTGCTAGTTGATTCTACTGCTAAAGGATTACAAGACTCTGCTGCTCAAAGGATAAGATTGTATACACAGTTAGATATTTTAGGAAAAGATATTATCTTGCATGTAAAATTATTGTAAACCGACTAGGACTCCTTGGTCTATAAAAGGAGGTGCCTAGGGTTAGAATATGTACGTATCATTATTATTCTCATTTCACTTCAAGGTTGTAAAACCCTAGCATTGTCGAGTGCTCGTATATTAATAATATCTTGAAGTGTTGAAAATGTTTAAACTATTCTTCTTAAGTTAAGCTTTAATATTTCGCGTTATTGCTTATGTTTTAATTCAAGTCAACTTCTATAAGATCGTTTGCTCAACTGGGATCAACACTACATGTTTGGTTATCTTGAATATCTTTTCTCTTAACCAAATGTTCAACCAACTCCTCTTGATTCTATGCTATCATCGGCTTCACCATCATCTCCACCATCTCACACTCTACCTTCCAACTAAGCATCTCTACATGTTTAGTTGAATAATTCAAGAGGATTAAGTGGTGGGTCAAGTATGCTCTAGGAATATAGGACTCCTAGATAGTAATGTAGGTTTATGAGATGTATTAGGATTATGTGATGATTATGAATGTTCACGTATGATTTTCATGAATGAATGATGTTAGGTTTTATATTGTGATAATATGTTGTGATATTTATAATGGTTGACTTGAAAATAGACTAAATTAATCAACCTTAAAAATGGGAGAATACTAAAATCACAACACAACTGTCAACCCAGACGCCTACTGGCGGCGATCCCTTATCACTAAAGGACTGTCCAATCATTTAAGGGACCGTCCCCAGTTAGAGCTAAATTAAGATTTCTCTTCTATTCTTTATCTGACTCATGCTCTATCTATTTGATTTCACCCTTACATTATGTCCTTCTATCTATCTTATTTCTCTTCACAACCCCTCTATATTATATATATATATATATATATATATATATATATATATATATATATATATATATATATATATATATATATATATATATATATATATATATATATGTATGTGCTTTGTCTCTAACTTGTTTTTGTAGCACAACACCATAACTCAATTCCCTAGTACCCTCATCTTGGGGGATCACTAAGCTAGGGGGAGCATGTATTCCGTCGATTTCTTTCCTCTCTTAACATCAACGAAGCCATTTTGATTCTACAAAAAAGGGGGAGAAGTAAACGGAAAATCTTTAAAAATTTATCAACAAATAATTTTACCTAAACTGAGTTTATATTTTGTAATCATTAAAAAGGTAGAGATTGTTAATACAAATAATGTCAAAAACATTATTTGTATTATTCGGTTTTCATACATTTTGATAATCACAAAATATAAAAACATGTTGCGTAAAGTTACGGTTAATAAGTTTTTAATCGAGGAAACTCGTTTCTTACACATATCTAATACAACGTCACTTCAGGTACGAACAAACTTCATACCGACATTAGTAAAGTGATCAAAGATTTTATTTTCTTCAAAACTTACATTTTTATGTATGAAAAAATATTTTTCACAAAATGTATTTTCGTGTTTTTTAAAGAAATATTTTATTAAAAAAATAAATTCAAATTCAAATATTATAACAGCTATATTTCCTCCCAAAACAGATAAATCTTCACTAGATAAACTTTCGCCACGTCAGGACAAAAAGAGGAGCGTCTGTCGAGACGGTCCCTTAAATGGAATGACGGTCCCTTAGTGATAAAGGTCAGGCACATGTTTAAGGGACCATCACCCCCTCTCCTGGCGTGTATAAATACTGAACTGTCCCTTCTCAGAAAAACAATCTTCTTAGCACAAAAACATTATGTTCTTTCTTTATTATGTTCTTTCTTTATCCCTTCTTTGATCACTATTACATGTCGGTATATGTTTATAAGAGTCCATACACAAACGTAACAAGTGTTACGATTCTCTTCTTCCTCCAACTCTATAATTTGTATATGTTGTAAATCCGACTTGTGTGTAAGTCGTGACTAGTTGCGTTAGGCTTGAACTTGGACAAAGGTGTAAGTCCAAGAAGTGTTGTATCTAGAGTAGGTATTGTAATAGTTGTGTATTGTGGTGTGAAGACTAGAACTTAGTGGAGTTCTAGTGTGAAGATTCAAGTGAACGGGAGTGCTCGTTCGTGTGAAGACTTGGATTGTATATCTATCTAAAAAGGACAAGAGTGCTTGTCCATGTGGCCACGTGGGCCTTGGAGTAGATTGGTTCTAGCTATGATTAGAACTCGACATTCCGCTTAGTGTCGGTAAACTTGGTGTAAGCTTGTGTGCAGATTGCTCCGCCTAAAGGAGTGTGTTGATATAGTGATTGATAACTCTCGAATGTGGTACTCGGGGAGTGGAGTAGGACGAAGAGTGAGCTTCGTGTGGAACCACTATAAATCTTGACGTCTCCTTGGTTGTGCTCTTTCTTTACTCTTTACTTTACTTGCATATTACTTTCATTACTAGTTTAGAAGATATCACATAACTAGTAAAATTCAACAAGTTTGTATAAGAAACTTTAACCGGACATAAAAGCGGCGAAATATGTTTACAAGTAATTAGAAACGGTGAAACTATTCAACCCCCTTCTAGTTTCTACAAGATAAGTTAAGAAAATACAAACCCAGACACGATTTATAGTGGTTCGGTCACGAAGCTCCTCTTCACCCTACTCCACTCACCGAGTACCCAACTCGAGAGTTACTTCACTAATCAATAAGCTCCCTTCTCGGCGGAGAAAACCATACAACATTGCTTACAATATTTTCCGATACTAAGCTATATGTCGAGTTCTTCTTCGGGTACAACCAAACCCGTTGTGTTTTATGGCCCAACATAACAAACGTTGTGTTTTAAGGCCTAAACAGATAAACCGCGTCACTTATGTTATTTTCCGACACTAAATTAGATGTCAAGCACTAATCTTAGCTAGTACCAATCTACCACGATCTACCCGATCCTTAGAACTCACACAAGCTACAAGATCCACATGATCTATACTCGTTCTACCCGATCTACTCATGATCTACCCGATCTTCACAAATCACACACCCTACAAGATCCACATGATCCATACTTGATCTATCCGATCCACCTTTGATCCACTTGATCATGACACACTAGCAAACAAGCTACAAGAGATCTCCAAGATCTTAACTAGATTACCATGATCAACACTAGAGGAGTAAACAAGACTATGACACTTGATGTATATCAAGATACAATCAAGCAAACTAATAAGTAATGCAAGTGCACTACATAAAGACTCTAAAACCTTGCATCTTCTTGATACTTTGTGTTCTTCTCTTGCACTAGAATAGGAATGAAGGTCATCACCTGAATGGATGATTGGATCACTCTAAAACAAAGACTCTCTAAACGATCAAAGAAAGTGATATAAATAAGAAGGGATTAAACCAGAGAAAATTGACTAAAAAAATCAAGTTGGAAGTGTAAAATGGTCCACTATTTATAGGCAAAGAGAAAATAGCCGTTACAGGGGGGACGGTACCACTAAATACCCAATGGTACCACTAAATTTAGTGGTACCGTGGTACTGTCCGAGACAAAGACACTCTAAAATTTGTTTTTAGTGGTGAAAGTTTATTTGGGGAAGTTTAGAGCTGTTTGGGGGGGAATAGTTGTTGGGATTTTTGAAATAATTTTCCTAAATAAAACATTTCTTTATAATCCAAAAGTAATATGTAAAATGTATTTTTGAAAAAATGTTTTGTCACATTAATAAAAATGTGAAGTTTAGAACAAAAAAATTTATTTCTTTGATCATCCTTCAAGTATTAGATTTGTTTGTTCATACCTTGAGTGATATACATCGGGATAGAAATCTATGACTTTGTTGAAGCATACTTGAGACGTTGAGAGATGTAAGTATGCGTTGATGATTTATGTTTACAAGTAACTTTGTATTTTACGTTATGCATTACAAGTTACATGTTTGTCATTATTAAAACCGAAGAAACCGTTTAGTTTAAATATCGTAATATTTGCACTAACAATCTCCCTCCTTTTGATGATGACAAATATGTAAACCGTGACACATAGTAAAATGTAAAAGTTACCTGTTTACACTTCCTTCTCCCCCTTTTGTTGAAGCAAAAAGGTAGTTGCCTCGAGCTCCCCCTTGAATTCACTCGCTACTCCCCCTTATTACACTACTATCTTTTCTTCCCACAAAGGCGAGCTTGCATCATCCCAGTGAAGTCTTCTATCACCACTATTAGAAAGACTTAGTGCTATGTAATCAAACACTCCCGAGCTCCCCCTAGCTCAATGCTCCCCTATTGTGATTGAATCCCCTTGTTTATTTAATTAGTATCTAGCGGATCCAAGGATCAAATTCTTACAAAGGCTTTTCCTACATCAAGGGTTAGCTACATGCAACATAATATATAACAAGATATGAGCAATCATTATAGAACACATAGCGAGACATGCAAGAAATGTAGCTACCTAAAAGCAATGAGTTTGATGGGGGTATGTGAGCCTAGTAAAGTATGCTAGAGGTTAGACACGTAGTGAAAGTGTCCCAAAAGGATAAAAACAAATAAGAAAGCCCAAGAAAGTTGAGCGACAAAAAAAAAAAACAATGAATGCATGCTGCAATTCAAAGACACTTGAGGGTCACAACCCGACCGAAAACCTAAGGTGTGATTGTTCAATCAATCACACTAACAAGAACGAGATTCGTTCGTTGACTGACACACAAAATGAAAGTGAGTTCTAACAAACCTTTTGAGCAACATATTCATCTACCTAAGATGATTGGTATTAATGATAGTTTGTAGATAAGACATACTCTAAATAATTACTATTATGATAAGTCATGCCATAAAGTAGACTCGATAGAGGTTATACCAAAAAATGAAGATGAGAACGATATGCACCTAGATGTGAATGGAAATGATTCCATAAGACGGGAAGTGTTGGATTTGACCTTTGAGAGAAGGTGGACAAAGACAGTTTAGATTAATATATCGTTTGCACTGACAATGAGATGCATGCTATATTTCTAAAGAGAAAAAGAAAATGTGCATATGATCCTATTGTGGGTGAATATCTCTAACGGGGTTGAGGTAATGAAGTTCTAGAGTTCTAGTTTTGGATGATCCTAGTTGTGAGTTAGAGATAATTTGGTGTATGAAGGATTTCATGTGATTGTGTGGTTATACTTATTGGGTATAATGATTGTAAGGATTGAAGGTTTTTGAACTGATTATCACTATCAAGAGTGAATAATAGTTACAAGGTTTTGTGTGTAATGATCGATAGGTAGGAGGTTCTTAGACTAACTATCACTGTCAAGAGTGAAGTGTTGCTATATAGTTTGAGTGGGATTGATATAAAGGTTAAAGGTTCTGAAACCAAATATCACTATCAAGAGTGAATTTTAGTTACAAGGTTTGATGTGAGGGTTGAAGGTGCTTGTATATAGCTAAGTGATCTCAAAGAGTACAGGTTAGGAAGCTAGAGCAAATTGTGGTTTTGTGACTGGGATTTTGCTAAGTAGCGGGTACTTAAGCAGTGAGTGTTTTAGTAAAGAATTCTAGAGAATAAGAACCACATTTGTGCGTTCTTGAGAGTGTTAGGTGAAAGACTCTATGTGTATGAATGTATTTAGCTCCCCTTTAATCGATGGCCATTTAAACAAGATGTGTAGAGGAAAAATAAAAGCAAAGAGCAAAATAACATTAACGGAAGCGATGAGCTTAGTAATGTCATGACAAGTAGAGGATAGCATAAAATAAACTTCACCTCTGAAGTCACGTAGCTCTTCTCAATCATTGTGAATATTCATTGAACATTCATATGTTAAGGCATGTGATTACGTGGAAATGTGCTAAGAGTTAAGAAGATAGAACCTTTAAGGTTGTGGAGTTGGTGATGGGGTTTTTGTAGAGTTATATTTGCTGGAAGAAACTATGTTGATGAAGAAGGGTTATCTCAACTTATCCTAGCGGTTCTTTGCTTGAGGTGTGTGGAAGATGAGTGGGACGCGGAAGCATTGGTAGTGTAGAACGAGGGTTGTGAATTGTAGATAAGTTGAGAAGATGATGGATACGGAAGTAACCAAACATATAGTGTGTTTAGTACCATACGGAAGTGAAAGGGAAAGAAGCTAAGGAATCAGAAGATAGGCAGATGGTTCTGATTGAAGACTACAGTGAGTGGGTTTTGATAGGGCTTTTAAAACTGTGAGAAGTGAGAACGAAATAAACTATCGCAGCAGACAACGGTCTGACGGTACCATTAAATTTAGCGGTACCATAATCGCCGATTCCAAGCTACAAGGCCCTGGAACTTGGAGACATTTACAAGGAAGTCGGCCGATTAATAGGTGATTACAAGGTTTTGGGCCGATTAATCGGCTAAAAAACGCAACTCGGCCCTCGACCGCCTCAGGACCGATTCACGATTTTTGCAACATTGTCGTCCCCTATTTAAGGGTACCGTGATCTGCTGAGTTCAGTTTTGACTAAGATTTTGATTTTTGATAGAGAAATTTCACATATATTGTGATTTTTCTAGACTCAATGTTTTAGAGAACTTATACCAAATAAATTCTTTAGAAAATAAATCCAGTGGGATTTGACTAGTGTTGATCGAGAACGAGAGATGACATTTAATTGTATTTCGCAAATTAAATATACTTTAAATATTTTGGATGAAATATTTAAGTTGTCATTGGAAGCTTGAGAGTGTTTAACGAATAAATCTCGTTGTTTTAGTAAGACTTTTTGACAATATAAAAGAATTTATACCTAATAAATTCTTTGAGGAATAAATTTGATAGGATTTGACGGACGATATAGGGCGAGTTGAGATGACTTTAATATTTTCAACAAAATATTTAGATAGTCATGATTCGAGACACAAGAGATGACTTTAATATTTCCAGTGAAATATTTAGATAGTCATGAGACGAGACACAAAATATGACTTTAATATTTCCAGTGAAATATTCAAGTAGTCATTAGACTGGACTAGAAGGATGACCTCAATATTTTCAATGAAATATTTAAATAGTCATCAGACAAGATTCGGAAGAAAGAGAGTATCAACGGACTCTTTGCGAGATAGGATGATATATTTGTTTTATATACTAAAATTGATGGATAAGTTTGATCCTCATTATCTATGAGGTGAACTTGACAAAACATGATGACAAACCTATGGGGATGGGAGGAACTAACGAAAATGAATATACTTGGTCTTAAGAAGTGTATATTCACACGAGGATGAAAGGAACTACTAATCACTTATGTAGTAACCCGTGAGTCCTTTGTCACTCGAAGGTTGATGCAAGCTTTTAGCATTTGGATGAGCGTTTTAACATATGTTGTAAAAAAGCTTGAATATGATGTTTCGGATATGACATTTAACAATTGCGATCACAATTTAAACTTACTTGAATATTTTGGATGAAATATTTAAGCTGTCAACCCTACTCCGAGTTCTGCTAGGTTTGTATCTAACCTCCCCTTGACAAAAAGGTTTATCACTTGGAAGAAAACGAAATGATGACCAAGGAATTAGGACAATTTCGAGACTACTTTAACTTATAGGCTTTGACACTAGTGTATGACTATATGACATCTAAGAGTTTACAGGGATAGGCATATCTAATTCATTAAGTTTCAAAACGACATAGTGTGGGGGCACAAGCAAATCATCAAAAATGCACATAAGGAATAAATGGAAACATTATGCAAAACATGATAATCATTTAGCATTTAAGAGCATGTATCATATATATATCAAGTGATATAATATCCAAATAGCTAATCAAAGACATAACGTTTCTAATAAACATGCATTCAATAATTAAGAAAATAATCATTGAGCATTAAGAAAACATGAAGGCATTTAATCATATCTCACAAAAACATGTTATCACTTTGAAACACATATGTGGGATGCAAGTAATCTAAGTTTGCTAAGGAGGATCCTAATTACTACTTGTTCAAAATGAAATCCTAATGGGAGACAGAGTTCACCGATGTAAACTATCTTTAGTCAAATTTAGGAATGAAAAACTTTCAAGTTAGAGAATGAGTATGAGACTATTACTAGTGGTGCTCAATTCAGGCTAAACACGACCATTTTTACGGGTTATACCACGAACCCAACTTCTCTCCTGGAAGCAATTCAACCATTAGGTCAAATTGAATTTCTAGTACGATAGGTTCTCTAATAGTCATTCTTATGTTAGAAATATTCAAATTCCTATATTTTCCTATCAAAGTATAGCAAAGATGATATAAGCTTATTTCGCTAATACATGGCCTAATATGACTCAACTAACCATATTTTGAAAGTTGGTTAAGAAGATGACTTGTCTTACACAATATCCTACAAAGGTAAGCACAATGTTTCAATTTAATGTTTGAGATTTAGAGTTATTTGGTTTAGATGGTGCATTTCATGATCTCTTGGACGACATATTTGTTTGTTGAGTTGTTACATGTTATTTTAACATGATTTGGTTTTATAGAACCAATAGATTCCTTAATGTGATACAATGTAAAATCTGCTACATCGAGAGTGTTTCAAGAATGCTCATTTGCATATCTTGATAAAAGAATCTAGTAAAGGTTATTTACCTCAATAAATCTTGTGAGTATTTAGAAAAACAAATATTTTAGTGTATGAGCGAATTTTACTTGTTCATTCAATGACACAAATTGTATTGGGTTATTATTCAAATCTAATATCCTATATTTGTTAAACAAGATGCAATGTATTCTCTTGTAACACAACCATTCATGTTACAAAGAAAATAAGATGCATAAGATATAAGTTATCATTTATTAATTTTTTGATAAGAGAAATATATGTGATTTTCTCGAAGATTGATGACGTACATAATAGTTAATAACATATTATGTGCGACACTTTTACTTGACATGTGATTTTGAATGTTGAGTCGTTCATGAGCAAAGTTTACATATGTTATTTGTATGCTCGTGTTTGGCTTTTTGGAAATGACACATTTACTAATCGCATTGCAAAGTAAATTACTTGAATATTTCAGATGAAACATTCAAGTTTTCAATCCTACTTAGTTATGTATTTTATGCATCTTTTAAACATCTTAGTTTAATGTTTGGAACAAAACCATTGGACAAGAAGACTCAATATGGCATCTTCAACACAATTGTGAGTTATGATCCGATGCATATTATTTTCGTCTTGAGAGGACGTCATTATTTTTATAGCAACCGAGTGTGGTTGAGTATGTAAATTCAAGATAATATATTTCGTTATATTTTGATGTTATCTTAAAGCTAGACAAATAATGACTCCAATTTTATGCATCTTTTAAACATCTTAGTTTAATGTTTGGAACACAACCATTGGACAAGAAGACTCAATATGGCATCTTCAACACAATTGTGAGTTATGATCCGATGCATATTATTTTCGTCTTTAGAGGACTTCATTATTTTTATAGCAACCGAGTGTGGTTGAGTATGCAAATTCAAGATAATATATTTCGTTATATTTTGATGGTATCTTAAAGCTAGACAAATAATGACTCCAATTTCATGTCCATACTCGAAAACTTGTCAATTAGATTTGATGATAATATCAATCATAATTTGAATAATGAATTGATATGTACTCGAAATCTTTCTTGACCCTCACGATCACTCATTTTAAAAAGAAAATAAAAATTTAAGGAATGTGTTCCATTTATTCTAATACTAGTTGTATGTGTAAGGTTAATGATATATTAACTTACTACTTCGAGATTGTCATTTATTTTTATGTGCAAAAAACTATTTATTATTAATTATAATATTCTTAGTTTTCGACATATCATAAGTTAAAAATAATTATTTTAACTATTTTTATACAACATACGTAAAATGCTAAATATTTAAAACATTTTTTGTGTGTGTTAGATCAATGCAAGTTTAATACATTTTCTTTTACTTAAATACTATTGTATTAATATGATCTTTTATCTTGTTTAGATAACCCATGGTCAAGCAAGACAAAAGGATGTAATGTTTTAGAGATCATGTTACGAATTAATGAAAGTGTTAAATATTTTGAGGAAATATATTGTAGGATTGTGTGCTAGATAGATCTTTGAGCTTGGTTTAGAACAAAGTAGAATACTTATGTAATCACAAGTAAACTAACAGAGACTTTGATAATGCGGAATATAAATAAGTTGAAGAAGAAGAATAACTAAATAATGATCCTGTATGGATCTATATTACTAACTATGAAAGTGCTTTTCAATGTATTCAAAGGTGTACAATGTCCATAGCCGTGAGTTTCTTTTATACAATAAGAAACCCTAATTTAGCATTCATTATAAAACGTGTAGTAGAATTATGCATGATCACTTCCTAATATAACCTATGCATATCCTTTTCTAAAACACGGGTTTACTATTTCTATTACCCGCAGAAACACTAATACCAGCAGTAACTATATTCTGCTAGCAGCAGGACACTACAAAAAAGGGGCTTTTTGGGACGAACTTTTTTGGAACAGTAATAAAAGAGTGCCAAATACGAGTATTTGGCACTGTCTGGATAACCGTACCAAAAAAATAGGTATTTGGGACAGCTACTGTCAAAGTGTTCCAAATACGTATGCATTTGGAACACTGTCTAATAGTGGTGCCAAATGCATGTGTAATTGGAACGGTTTCCATTAGTGGTCCCAAATACTTATGTATTTGGGACAGTCGGTACCACTAATGCCAAATACGTATATGTATTTAGAACGGTTTCTAGGACTTGTGCCAAATACTTGTGTATTTGGAACGACTTTTTTAGAATGTGGAAAATATCAATGTATTTGGGACATATTTTATAAACAGTTTTGAATGCATGTGTATTTGGAACATCTTTTAAAACATGATGCAATGCCGGTTTTGTTTCACAAGTCTTGACAATATATTTATGATTCAAACATGTAAACAAATGGGGTAGTTCATGTATTGGTTACTCGTGGCTGGCAAGTGTCTGACAATATACGTCGTCTAAGGTACCACGCGACCATTTTCAACCCGGCCTCCTTTTCGTTGACCATTCCTAAATGTGTAACTAGTGAGTTTTAACCGACCTCTTATGACAAAGCCTTATAGTATAGGCTTACCACTAATTATGAAATTTGATAATTATCATACTTTATAAGTCGATGTTTAGTAGTTACCAAAAAATAACAAATATCCTTAATTTAAGGTAGGAATTTTTGTTAACAACCTTCATTGACCTTATATTATTCAATACCCAAGCATCTAAAGGAGTACCCATTGCGCATCTGTATCGAATATTATTTTCAAGATATAAGGCAGATAAGACATGACTCGCGTTGGCTCAATTATTGAACAAGGCTAGATGATGCATGCACGCACTATTATAGCATGTATAACGAATATTAAAGAGCAACTCAAGTGAGTAAAATCTTATTTTAAATTAAATAAAACTTAATTTGTACAACCAAATTATATTATATGAATGATGAGCTTACGAACTTATTTTATTTTGGCTTATATTCCATAAGCCCAGGTTTTGGGCTTTTGAGATTTATTATAGGCTCATATATTACTATATTATAATAAACTAAGCTCACAATCCAAAATAAGTGAAAAATTGAAGCTTATACAACCAAAACACAAATAAGCTCATAAGCACATATAAGCTTAAATAGACACCTCTATAATAACCAATGTTTTGAAAATCGGGTTTGAAATCGACCTGGTCGAGTCAACGGGCATCGGGTCGACCGGTTCGACCGCCGGGTCGACTCAGTTTTCAATTTATTATTTTTAATTTTTTCGACTGGGTCAACCGGTTCGACCGCCGGGTCAACTCGGGTTTTTATTAAAAAATTTTGAAAAATGAAACCCGGCTGGGTTTCGAGAACCGGGTTGACCCGGGTCATTCAAAACCCAGTGGGTCTAACCGATTAACCCGGTTTTAGTAACTCGGGTTTTTTTACCCGTTTTTTTGCCAGAACCGGTTGAACCGGTTGACCTGGTCGGGTAACAAACTTACAACTATAATAATAGAGTTAAAAAATAAAGCATGTTCGGATCATTAAACATATACACAATTATAAAAGCAAATAAATCTCAATACACATACACTCCACACGCTTAGCACAAAACACTTTTTAGCATCAGTTTACCAACATACATGTTTAACATGAATTTTCCTCTCCCAAACGCTTTGTTAATTTCATTCCCTCCAAAATTTCCCTCCCATTCGAGTGTAATCACGACTTTCTCTCCACACATATTGTAGATGTGATTTGAAATTGAAGACCTCCCTAAAATATCCTATGATTCACGCCTATAATTTCCCTAAATTTATTGAATGTCCTAACCAAAAGTATTTTTGCTACCTAGGGTTTAATAGTTTGAGGTATGAATTCAATCATCTTTAATATTAAATTGATTGATTGTATGATTTATTTTTGGCTTTTTGAATTTAACAATTAGTCGATTGCGTGATATATTTGTTTAATTGCTAGAAATAAGTATGGTTTATTTGTTATGATGTTGTTTGTGGCTATTGGGTTAATTCGTTTTGTATACGCTCTAATATAATGTTCATTTCAAATTTATCAATTTTAACTTTCTTTTAGTATATGTTGCGTAGGAATTAGTGATATGCATGTTAGAGCATTTGGTTACTTGATTATAAAGGGGGTGTTTGTTTCGGCTTATATAACCGGATTATGGCTTATTTGGTTTCGGTCTTATGTTTCATAAGCTCATTTTTTGTGACTTATTTTGCAACTTTTTACCTTATATAAGATTATGAAACATAAGACCAAAAGTTTTGTTGCTTATTTTGCAACTTTTTGGCTTACATAAGATTATAACCGCCCATGGATCGATTTTTATGTGAATGATAAATATATATAAGTTGCAAAGTTTTAAAATAAGCCACAAAAAAGTGAGGTTATGAAATATAAGACCAAAATTAAATAAGTTAAAAGCCGGCTGTATAAGCCCAAAAAAACACCCCCAAAGTTCATGTGACAACAATCTTTTTTTATATGAAAGTACTACTTGTCGTTTACTTTGCCCAAATTATTATTAGTATCACATTTCTTAGATTACATGGTTTTTGTTACACGAATAATTTTGGCCCCCTTAAAGTTAAAATCTTGGCTTCACCCCTGCGTGTCCTAGAAGCGATTATCAGTTTTGGCAGCCTGATATTGTTATTTGTGATGATCTATTCTGAGTTTACAAAGGCTATTTGGCATTGCTTAGTAAAAATGGTATACTTTTTCGAATAAAGCACTATAGGGGTTGTTCATTGTGTATCTGATATACTAATACTTAAAGTGATTATATGCTATACTTATACCATAACTCAAAAAACAAATAAAGTATCTTTGGTTTGTTACTTAATTATATGGTATTAGTATTTGCCTACTTTATTACATGGTCTGCAAGTTGCTACTGATCCAATTTGCGTATACTCCTACTGATCCAATTTGCCTACTCCTTTTATTTTCCTACTTATTACATAGTCTACAAGTTGCTACTGATCCAAATATTATATGTACTTAGTTTTATTTTTGAAATATATCAAAAGCTTATTTTGTATATATTATAGGTTTCAAATATGCAAGTCTCCAATGCTTACCTGATTACTGATTTTTGCATCTATTTTTGTATTATATGACATGATATTCTTGCCTAGGTACTAATTTAGTATTGCTAGTGAGTTGCACTAGTATGGTCGAATAAAGTTGTATAGGGGTTGTTTGTTGTGTATATGATATAATTATACTTGAAGTGCTTATATGCTATACCTCGTCAATTATTGTACCAGCATAACAAAACATTAATTTTCAAAGGTATTGTTGTCGTTAGGGATGGATACGAGTTGGATGTATCTGAAGTATAGAACATCATCACAATTTAACAAAGGTGTTGAGTTATTCTTGGACTCAATATTCTTAGATGTAGGGTCAGGTTCATTTAAAAAATGTCCATGTGCGAGGTGTGGTGGCCATTTTTATAATAAGAGAGAGTGTATGAAGGATGATCTTATTGTTATACTTGTTATTTTTATTCAAGTCACTGATCTTAAAAGTTTTTATTTCTTTGTAGGTTTGATCATGGCAGCTAGAAAGAGACGACGCACCTACACTTTCATGTCTGAAATGCCACGATCAACTCAGGAAAACAATGTAAATCAAGAGGTGGACACAAATGTCTCTGTTCAGACACCTATGGAACACAATCAGGATACTCGTATTTCACCAACACTGTTAGGAGAAGACTCGTCACAAGAACAAAATCATAACAATAATACCACTGATGCACCAGTTCATTCTTCTTTAGGATCACGTGGACCTGGTAAAAAATATATGCTATTTTTTCATTATTTAGTATTCTTAGAGAAGGGTCAAGTACATAACATATGGTTCGATTTGAATGTTATAGGATCTAGCACGGGCAATGATGTACGTAACAAACGTCGAGGACCAGGATTTGGTTATAAAGAGGTGGACACAGATGTCTCAGTTCAGACTTCTACGGAATACAACCAGGATACTCATGTTGCACAAACACAATTAGGAGACTCGTCACAAGAACTAAATCGCAACAATGCCACCGATGGATCTGTCCAGTCTTCTTTAGCTTCAAGCGGAACCGAAAAAAAAATATTTCCTATTTTTTTTCATTATTCAGTATCCTATAAAGGGTCGAGGACATAGCATATGTTTCTGTTGGAATTGTTATAGGTTCTAGCACAAGCAATGATGTTCGCAAGAAGGGTCGAGGACCAGCACTTGGTTATCAAGGAAAAGAGAAAATCAATATTATTTTCAATGAGCGCATGCAACCTATCGGAGATAGTAGTACTGATCTCGCAAATTTACTTGGTGGAATTGCAAAATGTGGGGCTCGTGCTCCTCTTAATGTTGTTTCATGGAAGTTAATGCCAGAAACCAATATTCAATTAATGTGGCCAGATGTCAAGGTATTATCGTGTATATAGATACTATTTGCATGTATTGTCGTTAGTATGAAGTATAATTTAGATAATTATATTTATACTATGGATAACACAAAATTGTTGCACACAACATAAGATAGATGCTCCAGAAGGTTATAAAGAAACTTGTTTGAGGTTGATCGGTGGTCATTGGAAAAAATGGAAAGTAGAGTAAAGCATGATTTCTTTACTCCAAACAAACATGATCCGGAAAAACTCTTAACTCCTCCTTCAGACACTCGGGTAAATCCTGAACAATTGCCAGATTTAGTGAACTATTGGCAACGTGATGATGTTCAAGTAAGTACAATTTTTTATGAAAAATTACTTTAAGTTTAACATATTTATCCCATTATAAATACAACATAAATATAATCTATTCCATGACCGTTTTTAGTCTAATTTACTAACTCGGTTAGCTTATTCTAATTTTTTCAGGCTCAATCCTTGATAAATTCCAATAATCGAAAAAACCTAGAGTTTTTACCAAGAACCGGTAGAACATCACATGCCAATGTTCGAGAGGAGGTACGAACACACATACTACATTCATTCAGTTGTATGTTATATACTTTTTACCGCTTCCTGATACTAACTAGATATATTTAAAACTTTATCTATAGATGAAAGCTAACAAAGAGGACTTGTGTCGTGCTAATGTGTTTATTAAAACACGTAGTACGAAAGATGGTACTATACCAGATGAAGATACGCAGATAGTTGTTGTAAGTACTTTAGTTACATATATATCACCAAAATTTATATTACTTGACAACCTAGAATTATTAGTCGATGAACAATAAATAATGTATCTGTTTTTTTTTTTTTATTTATTAACAGATGTATATTTGTGTTTTCAGGATCGAATGAAGCAGAAATTAAATGAGGTACCACAATCAGAGCAAACTGATTCGTTTAAAGAACAAGTTTTCATTGATCTAGTGGGCCCTGATGGACACGGAAGTGTGAAGACTTTTGGTGGAGGAGTATCTACTCGTGATGTTTTTGGGGCTCACTCTTCATTAAGAAATACCATCTCTTCAGATGCAATAGAAAGGATGGTTCAAGCTCAAGTAGATGCGCAATTAGAG
Organism: Artemisia argyi; assembly: GCA_030686995.1. Classification (NCBI taxonomy): domain Eukaryota; kingdom Viridiplantae; phylum Streptophyta; class Magnoliopsida; order Asterales; family Asteraceae; genus Artemisia; species Artemisia argyi. Next base: position 4,734 of record JARVZY010000216.1, on the reverse strand, counting down.
ACTAAGGTAGCTGAGCGGGTAGCAGATCTAGTAGAAGAGCAAGCTGCGCAGATAGATGCCAAAGTAGCAGAGCAAGTAGCAGTACATGTTTCAAATTATGAAAAAGCGCAAATGGAGTGGTTTAAAAAACTAGAATTACTGCTAGGAAGGGAGTTGCCACCTCCACCGGGTCATCACGAAACTAGGTCTGGATCAAGTGTCGGGGATCAGGTATACCTCTAACCTCTATTGTATGCCTCATTGTGGTTCGGTCTCAGGTTAGTCTAGTAATTGCCCTTTTGTTTGCTATGATGTGCATTGTTTCCAATTTGCTGCAGACTTTGAAGTCTTTTGGTCCCATGTTTGTTTTTAGTCCCATGTTTGTTTTTAGTCCCCTGATATAGGTTTCATTTTAGGTAGGATTCAGTATTGTCTTCTTTTGGTTGGTCTGAGATGTCCTCATGTGGGTGAGGTTCTGTTACATATCATCGTTTGGAGGTAGGGTTAGAATTAGTTGCAAATGATAGGTAAAGGGTCGTATGCAAGCTTTTGTTGCATAACACTATAGTGCCAACGAGTAGCCATCACATGTTGGTGCAAACTTGAGGTGTATATGGCTTGTAGGTAATCGTCTCTTTGCATATTTTGTTTTCTTAATAATTCTTGTATCAGGTTGTAAGTATTTAAGGGGGATAATTATATATAGTGATTGGTTTGTTTAGGCAACTGGTAGTATGGTTTATATTTCATCAGTTCTACAAACAATCATGGTCACATAATTATTCTTGTTAATTTTGAAATGACACAAACATATTCAGTTACACAAGACTTTGTATGCATCATAGAGTCTTGGACTTGCATAGTGTTAATGCTTGCAAGATACAACCTGCAGTTTTTCAATACAAACTTATTAGTTCTGCAAATATTCAATAGAAAGGTGATTAGTCTGCAATTTTTCATAAGTCTAATATTTTTCATAAGTCTAATATATACATGGTAGCTGAGGTTGTGGCTTTGGATATTGTTACTTGTCATTTGTGCCTGCAACCTCTTTCTATTGCTATTTTCTATATCGAATTTTTTTCCAACTTGTTTAATATATATTTCTAATGTTGGAATATTGTATTATACAGGGTTTATGAAGACGACGTGATCCGAGAAGCTTTATTCGTATTCGTTAGTAATAAATCGTCTTAGTAATTTATATTGAGTTCTAGTTATGACTTTTTCATTCTAAAGACCATTTCAAGGATGTTGGACGTATTGATCTTTACTTTATTGTATTCAAGTGACCATGTTTACTTGATTTTATTGATGATTAATAAAAATTGAGTTGAATTTATTTTTGCCTTCGATTGAATTATATTTATGAAAAATTGAGATGGTTGGTTGCTATGATGACTAACTAATTAATGAATGCAAAACCGTGCCAAATGACTTCGATAGCAAACACAAAAATGTGCCAATTTTTTTTTTTGGCAAGGTGGATAAAAATGTGCCAAATACGTTTGGCACAAAAATGTAAACCATGCCAAATACATTTGTCACGGTATATTAAACTGTCCCAATTAATTTTGGCACGATAAATAAAAACTGTACCAAATAAGCATTCGGCACGGTAAATGAATTGGTACCAAATACGCATTTTGGCACGGTAAATAAAAACTGTACCAAAAAAAGCATTTGGAACAGGAAATGAATTGGTGCTGAATACACATTTGGCACGGGATGTAAAAGTGTGACGAATGCCCATTTGGAACGGAAGATTACCAGTCGTGCCAAATACCTCACTCATGGCACCCCAAAGTTAAACCGTCCCAAGAACCGTGCCAAATACTATTTAGCACGGTTTCAACCCGATCCAAATGTATTTGGCACCCTCATATTTAGGACGGAGCCAAAAGTGTGCCAAAGCCGTGCCAAATAGCATTTGGCACGGCTTTTTGAGTATTTGGCACATTTTTGCACCCTCCCAAATACCACTTTTTCTTGTAGTGGGAACCATACTAGCAGGAACTATATACCTGCCAGCAGGAACCACTAATACACTAACAGCAGTAACGACTTTAATAATTCCTAACATATATTTTTTTACACTTAAACCTTTTGAAAAATAATTGTGTAAGACAATATCTTTCGACACACATGATCAACCAACTTAGTTTCCATTCCTAAGAAGGTTACTAAAGCATTTTAAAACTTGCAAGATGTAGAAAACACATATTCAAGAAAAGTGGTCTATGTCTATATGCAATACAAAACCAATTACACAACTTAGTGCAAGAAGTCTAGTCTAAGTCCTACTGACAGATAAACCAGAAAACTAATAATTAACACATAGCAACAAGGCATGTAAAACGCATGTGATTATATATATAATTAGCTCAACTAAAGATAACTATAAGCACTCAAAAATATTAACTAACAATACTAGGACACAAAGAAAAACAAATAACCATTTATCATAACACACAAAAAATACTTATCGTCATTTTGTATATTAAGTATAACAATGCATACATAGCTTGACTTTATTTATTTTCTTTGAAAATACATAAATGTTCAAAAGTTAAAACACCCTTTTTCATTTTGCCAAAAATTTGTGCAAATGACATAACTAAAAGGGTTTTTCGTTACAAATCAAGGACTCTAATATATTTTCAGTTAGAAACAATTCATAAAGATAGTTTTAAATGAAAATAGACTCAATTACGTTTAAAACGATAGATGTACGACTCCTATGGACTTATGGTTGATTTTATACGAATTTTTGAAAATAACCCAATTCTGAAAACAGACAAACAGATGCACGGTACTTTTAAATAACAAATGGTACCATTAAATATAATGGCACCATCCTCTATTTAGCAGTACCGTCCACTGTTTTTACAGTTCTGTCCTAGACTAATTTTCTGTTTCGACGTAACGAAGCGATGTAAAACATAGTAAACTAGATACCAAACATGTTGAATATGTTAAGCACCATGTCCACGTTTAGGACTAAGGAAAATATTTACAAAAATACTTTTACTACAAAACAAAGAATTTTTCCAAATGCTACTTTCAAAACCGCATGACTTTACGACTCTTTCTAAAGACATAACAGGACACTTACAAACTCTTTTCTTTTATTTGTTTAAGAAAACTTTCAAGCTAGTATGACAAAGTATACTTAACAACAAAACTTATAAGTATTAAGAGCGTAAATACTTTTCATATTATATCCCCCTTCATGGGTAATTTGATACATGGATCGTACTCAATTTTGAAAACCATTTGTCTTAAAATTTTGAGCGACGTAGCTCTGATACTAATTGTGGAAACCATAGGGGGGGGGGGTTGAATGCATTTTCATCTAAAATCATCAATCTTTTGTATCAAATGACCAATCAAGTTTAATGTAATATGAGAAGTATCAACATAACGTCTTGCGATAACTAGTCATAGTGGAATTCCATATGTGAAGCATATTACCATGACACAAGCATTGACACACATAAATACCACACATTATATGCAATAAGCCACACAAACATAAAAGCAATGCAAATATAAAATGATAATAGCAAAGATAAAAAGTAAAGAGATAAGTTAAGAAAATGTAAACCCGGACATGGCGATTTATAGTGGTTCGGTCACGAAGCTCCTTGACTCCTCCCAAACCAACCAGTCAACCAGATATAGTCAATAAGTCAATGAGGGAGTAGGAGTGATCAATTTATGATCCGTTGAAAGCACAGTGTGTTCATGGGTCGTTATGTCCCAACGACGCTGAAATTGTATTTGGAAAACGTTTGAGGGATTCAATGATTGAGGAAAGGAACAAGATTATGATTTGGATTGATTACACTAATCAGATATAATTGAGATTAAGCTAATTAAACAATACAAGAAATCAGATACGTATTTAAACCTAAAACGTAAATTACAAATTTAAAACAAACGTAACTGCGTGTAGAAAAAGTGGGAATGAAGCAGAAATAAACTTTAGGGGGGGGGGGGGGGGTGAAAATGACTTTTTTACAAACTTCATATTAAAATAAAATTTTATAAAAAAGAAAATCATTTTTTTTTTATTTTTTAATTATATATTATTAATTAAAAACTATTTAATAATTAATTTAAAATAATTTAAATTAAGAAAAATACTAAAATGACTTTGAAAATTATAAAATTTTTTCTAAAATTAATTAACCATCACAGGAATCCTATAAAATTATAAAAAGTTAATAAAAATTATAAATAAGCTACTTTATAAATTATTTACTTAATTATTAATTAAAACCTATTTAAACTAATTTAATTATAAAAATTAGCAAATGAACAGTAAAAATTATGAAATTTTTTCTAAAAAATACTTTATGATTTATAAAAGCTAGGAAAAATATAAAAAGATACTAGGGATTAAAAATAAGTAGTAATGAATTTTATTTTTGGTTTTTTAATTAAAACTAAATAAACTAAAATTAATTATTAAAAATACTAAATCTAAACAGAAAAATATGAAAATTTTTACACAGTTACTTTAATATAACAGGAAATTAAGAAAAATATAAAAACATATAGTTGCTTGATGAAAAAGCAAAGAAAATAAGCAAAATAGCTAAATCTAATTAAATAGAAGCTATCACTTTTTTTCTTTTTTTAACTTTTCTTGTTTTTCTTCTTTTCCAAATATATTTTAATATTGAAAATAAGCTTATTTTATGATGACAACTTTTTTAGAAATAAAAAATAAGCACTGTGGGAGCTTAT